>JARKHS020013070.1:0-235000 GCA_030143305.2 Amblyomma americanum | reverse complement strand
TACTGGTGCAGCCTATCAGCCATTCATACCGGATATCAAGCGTTCCACATCTAACAGAATAGGTACACGTGTATCTATAACAGGCGATTGTTTTTTTTTTCTTTCCCTTCGCTTTTAGCCAGACAAGTCTTCTGGTCCGGGATCTCGCTTCCTTTTATTTGCTTCTTTTTCATATTTTTAAAGAGACAAAGAGGAAGGAAAAAAAGATATTGCGGGTGTCATGAAAGCACTGATCTAATCAAGCGCATTGCTTTATAGTGTGTAGCGCCTTTTTCTCATGCCTCTCCTGCATGGGAATCTTGACCACAGTATAGACCAAATAAAAAAATTATGAGCTTCATGACCTTCCTAGAGTAGTACAAAAGCAGCGATTAAATTTCATAGATTTACTTCACCAGTTCCCTACTTGTTACAAGTCACGGTAAGTTTGAAGTTAGCCAGTGGTGTGATAGCTCTATGACAGATATAGCGAAATGGGCGAAACAAAATTGAATATTAGCGTTCAAGTAGAGCGCTATGCCTTATAAACCCAGGTGTGGCTAGCATCGATAATTCGTAACATATCAGATTATCCTTGCATTACATGAAACTCTGTAGAGCTTATTATAATGAAGCTGTACAGTAGAAAGCCATTTGTTCGGTTTGTCATGAGCGTTGCTGAGGTTATTTTTCTTTCACGCTTTCTTTGTAACAACTGACTGCACTGTACAATTGAAATGAATTTGCAATCATTTGAATATTTGCACATTTTTGTTTTTATTCATAGCGACGTTCAATTACTGGCTGCATTACACTAGCTGACCCTACGTAAACAGATGTTGCCGTTACCTTAACCAGGCCCATTGCTTTACTTGAACCGACGAATTTGATGTTGCCACCCTCCCGAGCTTTCAAGGTTTTCAACATGCTGTGAAAATCACGTAATTTACTTTCACGGGGCGTTTATTGCTGCAATTAGTGACAGATAGTTGCCAAAAGAATAGCCTGGGTACTCATTTCTACCTTGTTTGGAAAACATTTTTTTGTTTACTTTTTGCATTAACTTTTATTAATATCAGCAGGCCTCAGTACTGGAGTGATGTGCTGCAGGACAAATAAAAACTGTCAGTCCTGTTGCTCCCATAGGGGCATGTGCAGAGGCTTTTGTCGCTCCTAGATCTGTGCGGCTTTACTTGCAAGCATTATATCTGAGGCAGTGTGTGCCTTAATATTTTCATTCAATCTCTTTAGAGAGGGCCACTCTGGGGCTCTGATAAACTTGCTCCCCTCGGTCCTATTTGTTCATCCATTTTACCCCCAACACCTGCTATAGCTCCAATTGGTGCTACATTATATACAAACAGGGAACTAAAATGAACAGCATGTAAAGTCAGGTTATTTTTTTTCTAGCTGCTCTAAGGGAAAAATGCGCAACCTATTTTGCAAAGTGTTTGTGTTACCGCTTTTGACAACAAAATTTGCCTTATTTGTTAGCACAGACCAGTCAAGAAACACAAGAAATAATTTTCACATTTGATGGCGTAACGAAATGGAGGCTGCCAGATATTGTCGACAAGTGACAGGATGGCGCACCAACCAGGTCACTTCAGTATCATTGTGCTAATGCATGTTTGTGATAATCAGCTCAAAGCTTGATAGCTACATCGCTGTGGACTCTTAGCATACGTTTTGCATCCTGTGACTTTTAATTCGATAGCGCTTACATCATTTACTGTTCGTCTTGTCTTAAGACAGTTTAAACATTGTTTCATTGTAAAGGATTTTTTAGCCATTTTAGAGAGGCAAATAATAACATGATTACAAATATTGAGCCTAAATGTGATGTTACAGTTCTGTACACTGTTAAAAAGGCATGCAGCTATGATGCTTGTCAAAGGTAAAATCCCGCATTCAGTTACTCTGAGCCAATCACATGTCCGCACTTCTAAGCTACTGCACCTCAAGCTTGCTACAGGGTGCCTCACATCTTTCATTTTGTCACTAGTTTATTCGGTTTCCTCGACTGTTCTGTATTGACTGGTATGCCAGGACGCAATAAGGAAATCAGGCTTGATTTCTTACTGTTTAAGCAACAGTAGCGCACATTAGGTGTGTATTTGTCATAGACAAGATTTTTTTCCAAAGTTTTGGCATGTGGCTCATGGAACCTTCATGTTACAGAAGAAATTATTTCACTTCTGTGTTGTACAGGAAAATGACCAATATATACATACACTAGGTGCTTCATGGCAGAACAAACAATTTTCAAAATTATGCTTTTTGGGTTTGAAATATGGCTTTCGCGGCATAGCATTACTAGTGTTGGCGGACACCGGAAAGCCGGTGATTTGTATTTAGTAGGCTCTGGTTAAATAATTTTTGATAATTAACTTAACTATCACAGTTTAGCAAATGGTCGTAATTAGAGATTTGTAGCAGGTCTTTATTAATAGCTATACAAGCTTTTAGAATTTGCAAAACGCGATTACCCTTGCTGCAGTGACTACCAATTTTAACTACATCGTGCGATTATACATGCGCTTTTTAAAGCATGTACGCAAAGCAACCCCTCCTGTGCATGTAACTAGTCGAAAAAGCCGAAATTTGTTTAAAAAGTAACAAACATAATCGCGTTTTCAAAATTATAAAAACTGATATGGGTGATACGAAAGGATAAAAATCCCGTAATTGCAACTAGACGCCTAACTCTAACAGTTAAAAAGTTCATTATTGGGTGATTCCTCGTGAGATAAAACTAGGTAAATGTTTCAAATTTTTTATTTTCACGATTATTATATGTATTTGCATACATTATTTAGTAGGCAAACTGTATTTCGTTTTGTGAAAATGGTATTTAAGGAGAAAGAAAGTTATGAATGTCGTCGTGGCAGAGGCAGTGTTTTCAAGCACAGCTGATTTAGGAAACTTGCAATGTCTTAAGAATGTAGATATGAAAGCCATGTTGAATATATTTTTGTGCTAAATGTACTGGTCACCAGAATATATCCAGCTTATTTCCACAATTTTGAGGAGATTGTCACTTACTGGAAAAAAATTTCTCAAACGACACAAGTCTCAAACGAGGCTGTTTTCAAGAACTTTTTCCCACAAATATAAAGCACATCTCGTTCAAATTCATCATCATCATCATCAACCTGACTACGCCCACTGCAGACCAAAGGTCTCTCCCGTGTCTCTCCAATTCAACCTCTGCTTTGCCAGCTGCGCCCACCCTATGCGTGCAAATTTGTTCATTTCGTCCGCCAACCTAACCTTCCACCCCCTGCTACGCTTGCCTTCTCTTGGATTTCACTAGATATATACAAGCGTCGAGGTGCTAAAAAGTGCACCGCCTTTCATTTTTATATAACATACGGAAGTTCAAAGAAGTATTTTCCTAAATCTGGCATTTTTGAATATAATAGTGTTTTTCAGAAATCAAATTAAAAAAAAATTCGTATCAAGTTTTTCTTAAAATTCTTGAATCAAATCTTTAGAAGGAGGCAAAAAAGAATAACAAAAAACACGTTGCATTATTTTGTTCCTAACAATATTATGCAAGCTCAAACTAGTAGCCTTATGAGCATCGGCAGGAGCTCCTAATTGAGGGCGCGGAAGCTGCAACACTAGTATATCGAAAAATGCCAGATTTATAGTACTTTCCTATAATATAAAACAGTGAAAGTTAGTGCATATTTTAAGTACCGAAATGGACATCTATTGCGGAAGTTTGACGTAGATGTGTTTTATAGTTGAGGAGAAAATAATTCTTGAAAATGGCCTCATTTCAGACTTGTGTAGTGTTCGGAAATTTTTCTATTAAGCGGCAAATTCTTCACTACGGCAGAATAAAGCCTGACAAATTCTTGCTTACCCGTACTTGCAGCACGCAATGTATATCCATCATGCGTTTCATATTTTGATTCTTACTTGATTGCAAATTCGCGAAATTGAGCTCTGCGTGAAAACTCTGCCTCTGCCGAGACGTCGTTTAGATATTTTGTCCTGAAATATTAGCATTTTCATGAAACAAAATTCACTGTTGGCCTGTTGAATAATTTGTGTACAATTTATGAAATAATGAAGAAGATTAAAAATACCAAATATTTGGGCAGTCTGATCTCTCGTGGAATCACACGACTAGAAATTAGTTATCCAGCATACTACTTAAGACAATTAATCAGTATTATTGCCCGCAGACACTGTTAATACTAGGCGGAAAAAGCCATATTTTGCCTCAAAAAACCAATCTTTTGAGAATTACTTAGTCTTCCCTGAAACAACTGGTATATATATGTATATATATAAGAAAAACCTAAGAAGATTTAATTCACGAGGTTCCGGCTGGAGGACAAGCCTTTTTCAAGTGTAATACAGCATTCGAAGCACGCAATTTTTGTTTCAAAAGCTGTATTACACTCGAAAAAGGCCGGCCTTCAAGCCAAGACATTGTGAAATAAATCTTGTTATGTTTTTTCAATTTCTGATGACATTTTCTTATATTCAACAATCAGCTGCCAAGTAATCACCTACATATGGCAAGATTTCATGTTCCTAAGAAAAAAGCATTTATATCTGTAATGCCTACAAACATTAACCTTTACTCTTAAAGGTGCGTGAGGGCTTTGCATAAAGCATACACAGTCAGTAGACAATATCTGTGTGTCAATCATTGTAGCAGGCGGGAACTGAGGAAGCTAGGGCTTCTGGCCGAAGGCAATATTCTGTTCCTCTATTGTTCCCCGTCAAATATTTTGATCTGTCATGCACGTCTTGCAGCGCATATGTACGTTATTGCTTGTGCGCAATAAAAGAATGTAATAATTTGCATTTTGCTTCCATTATTCTTCAAGCAATCTAGGATACAGTGCTCCCAAAATTTTTTCGAAGTGATAAAACAATGTTGATAAAATTGTGATACAGCGTAGTCAATACGCATGTTGCCAATCCTTGACAAGTTGATAGTAGGAATCGAAGACTTTCTTCGTACTTGAAGCTTTTGGATAACTGTGGCCAATTATCGGAAGACTGTTGGTAGGGTGTTGGTAGACATTGTTGGTATTTGGTTGGTAGGAACTGTACAGAAACTTGATAAGGAGTTGATAGGAAGTTTCAAGACTTTCAGTGTATTTCAGTTTTAATATTGGTGGTAAATAGTCGGATGGCCCATAATCGGATGCTGGTAGACATCGTTGGTAAATGGTTTATAGGTGGTAAATAGAAACTTGATAAGGGGATGATAGGAAGTATAAAGACGCTCTATGTACTTGAGTCTTTTGGATAACGGTGGTCAATTTTCGGAAGATGGTTGATGGGTTGTTACTACAATGTATAAAGACATTTAAAAGACATTCTAGTCAATGTTGATAGGTTATAATAACATGGGAGTAAAGACTTTCTAAAAAATGTTACTAAATTTTTTGTAATTGTGAGGACGCCATAGTGGAGGGCTCCGGATAATTTCGACCACCTGGGCCTCTTTAGCGTGCACTGACTTCGCACACTACGCGAGGCCTCTAGCATTCCGCCTCCATCGAAATGCGACCGCCGCGGCAAGGATCGAACCTGCATGCGCATTTCGGGCCAGCAGCCAAGCATTATAACCGCTGAGACACCGCGGCAGCTCCAATAAATTTGTCGGTGCAGTTGGGCGTACAGCACGGCCGTCATACGAGGTCACAAGGTAACTTTGATTAGAAGACAAGAGCAATACATATAGACCATTTCTGAAACAAGCATGAATATTACAGAAAGGTGGAGCACATGGCCAATCGGTGCCTGCCACGTTCTCTATGAAATGGAGAGCATTGTTCGAAAGTACAGAGCAACCAGGCTCCAGCAACCAGAATAAAGAATAATTGTGAGCCGTACAGTGCAGCTTCGTTTACTTCGCCAGTGCTCCAAACCTCTTGAAGACCAGACATTTATCACCCTGGTCCTTCGATCATATAGGAGTTTTAAGACGGCTAAAGAGCGCCTAATTCTGCTGACCATAAGCGAGCGCCAAAGTTTACAAAGGTTGTGGGAGAGTACAAGAGTTCTCTACCAAAAAACGTACGTAGCGAACCCGTCTTAGGCATTGCGAACAGTAGCTAGTCTAGGAGAGCCGCTGTGACGAATGTAGACATAACGGATTTTCTGGAGCGTATCGTTTTGGTACAGTAAATGTGTAATTGCCGCTGAAGAAGGATAAAAAAACTAAAACGCACAATAAAGACAAGGCGGCCAATGGCTAACAGAAGGGGTTCGCTCAGATTATTGCATTCCGAGCAATGCTGTAATTATTTCACTTCAAACGTGCGCGGCCTTCAAGAAGATGCCAGAGAAAGGGGAGGGCCAGAGGTGGCATGTATGTCGTAGGTTACAAATACAAAAAATAATTTATGAGAATTGATTGGCCGTCGTGCAAATCCGAGACAAATGTACACTGGTACAAGTAGAGGCGGTGCACAATTTTAAAGTAAAATGAATGGCGCGTAGAAGCGAATTCTTTAAAGTTGTCTTAGCGAGAAAATGAGAAAAAAATTCAACCTCCCCCTACACGCACGTGTCCTATGTGTGGCCATTTCCACAGCAGTACAACGACATCTCAGAATCTCTTTAAGTTAACCATGTCATGGGCAAGCCATGGCCACCAGATTGCACAGTATCAGGAAACCTTACCACCTCATTATCTGGCAACTCTTGCTACATTTTCCGTCTTTGAGGTTCATTCTGATCTCCTAAAGGATCATTGATCATCGCCGCTTCAGAGTTTGCACTATTTCATATGGACAAGCATAGCTCCTTAACTGGCCCTTACACGGCAATCTGGGCCACGGCAATTTCTCTAGCTATGGTTGCAGAAACCCGAAGCTTACGACTGGTTTTAGGTCGCTAGCCCCAGCTAACACGCGGAACGGACACTCCCGGAAGGGGGGGGGGGAGGGTATCGGACAGTTTATGTTCGTGCTCACTGAAAAACTGTGAGCATGAACCAGCATATAAGTAAGTGGCAGAGCACTATATAGGTATAATGCATTATTTATTCTGTGCGCTTTTTCGGTGAGGACTTACATGTAATGCGAATTGCAGACAATGCGATCTAGTGAGCTTGCTGCTTTCATGTTGCGCACGTAATGTTTTTGATAGTAATCCAGGAATCTACATTAGAAGCTACATTAGAAAGTAAGTCAGGCTAGACTGATAGGTTAGCGCCACGTGACAGCAGATACGTTATTGTAGCGGAAACGTACCTTTTTCAAACGAAAACATTGCGTAAAAGCGAAGTGAATCTGGCTGCGCCAGTCGCAGATCTGCACTACTGCAGGTGTTACGTGTCTGCTGTGCTTTCTCGCGGAACGCTATTTTCCCTTCAATTTAATTGCCGTCGAAATACGAAAAGGAGTGCGGCGAGCATAGCCTTGAATGCAAAGTAAAGAGAAAGCATTGACGTAAAAACGAGCGCTGTCTCTTGCACCTCGCATTCAGTGCAGCCGGACTGCATGCTGCAGTTTTCCGCAGCAATTTCAGAATCGGTAGCTGTCAGCGGGATTGGCGTTCTGTTTTGCTTGCTAGAGATCCTGTGAAGCGGTTTCGTTCTCACTTGAGCCGCCGAATCGGCTACCTTGTGCAGGCTGCGGGCATTCTGAAACCGGAAAGTCTTCTTTAAGTTTGCGCTCCTGTACCGGCTCGCAGGCACGTATGTCGTCAGCGTGTGAAGCGCAATGAGAGCACGAGGTCTTTCATGCTTTCGAGATAGACTGAGAGGTATCTGAGAAATGTAGTGTGCATGCACGACCACCTCTCATTCACCTGAATAATAAAATGAACGCTTCCCGGCGCGTCTCGGCACATACAGCTCGCTAGGCATCGGCACGCAAGGCCTGATTGTAGCGCCTTTCATTGAAGTGCTCGTTTTCTTCGGCGGAGCTGTAGCATATCACATGCAATATGCAGAAAAAATGGTATACGCTACCTCGCAACGATTTCGCGGTGCTTGCGGTTTTGACCTTTACGTGAGCCAGAGGTCAAACCGCTTGCAGCGCGGGTACAGGTGTCCATCGATACAAGTGAGGCAGTTACTGCGCCATTTCTTTCCTCAAAATCGGTGTTCACAACGTTGTTATAGAAACACGGCACTCAATTGCCATAGGCCGTCACCGTTTTTTGCGTTGATTGGGTTTAGTGTTGACAACGCTCTAGACTCCGATAATTTTGACAAAAGGAAGGCACATAACTGGCTCCCTGGGTCAGTGGACGCCTCAATCGCGCTTTGATGAACGGGATGGTGGGGAGAGAGAGATTTGGGCTGCATGCATTAGGGCAGACAACGTTGCGGCAGACACGCGGCACTGCAGCAATAGGCCGCAGCGTCCAATAGGTGACCAATATCTCGCGATCAACAATCAATTTACCTGACACCTGCCAGGGTGGAAAAGTGGACGCACTGCTTATCTATAGTGTGTGGAACGCACTCAACGTTACAGACGCCATGCCGTGTCCTGTTGGCCTATGCAACGAAGTTTTCGCTGTTTCACCAGGTTTAGCAGTATTTGAACAGCAGCTAATTTTAACGGGACCGCGTTAAGGACCCCGTGTATCAGAACAGCCGATGTCTTCGGCGCCGGCGGCGTTAGCCGTGAGCGGGAAATCCCAGAAGCATTAATAAATAAAACCGAGTAGGAAATTGGTTGAATTGGTGAATCGAACCAAGGCCCCCGGAGTGCGAGACGAGCATGCTAACCACTCCGCCACGCCAGCTCTTTTTTCTTTATTGTATGGAAATAGTGCTGAAAGGAAAGGCTAAGCACGGTTATGTAACAAAACACAACGCCTCCTTACCCCTGCATGACCACTGCCTCCATATCATCAAAAGTCTGGGAGGCACACACATGAATCCAGACAGGGGAGTCAGCTAGGCGGCTCCTGCAGGGCAGCATATACTCCCCGCACCAAAGCGCATTGTTCACAAAAGATTTCGACGACCGTGGTGATTCGGCGTGGCGGTCCATCATGCGGCCCTTCCAGAGACTAAATAGTCCCAGCAACATAAATAGATCAAATGGCACAACACTGTTTTTTTTCCACAGGCAAAAAACGGATACTGTAGGGTGCGATGTCAATTTCTTTAATTGTTCATGCCATCACAGATAGCGTTGACGCGTGCAGCTTATAAAAGAACGGTTTCGCGGCAGAAGAAATGCGCATTCGTCTAACACGTTTTAAAACACTGGCGTCAAGGAACTCCAGAAAAGGTTGCCGATACAACGGTACAGGCAACAAATGCTCGGTAAGTTCCTGAGTCTTCTGCCTTCTGGAGAGGCTATACAGGTAGTCTAAAGAAAAGCGCAGAGTGAGGAAATTAAAGGTGTCAGCAACTTCCTTAAGGAATCTCCATGAAGGCCCCTGACGAGTGTGCCCCGTCGGTGCGAATAGGAAAGGCAAATGAGTATTGAGACGGCTAATAAGCACACCCACTAAAAAAGGCTGGTTTGGCGATCTGAAAAAGAAAAAACGCGAAACAAGCTGACGCCCGAATAAGTTAACAAGGCCGATTCCACCAGAATATTGAGAAAGAAATGGGTTGTTGCGACGCATGGGTTCATATTGGGAACGCCATACGAATGTAGCAAATATTCTGTGCAGCACATGCTCTTTCTTCCTCGCACAGTGGAGAACCTGGAACACATAAGCAAGTTTTGCAAATAAAAAATGTTGCAGACTACAGCCCGAGCAAACACTGATAGTTCTCTACCCATCCAAGCCTGGGATTGTCGCCTCATGGAGACTATCTGTGAATCCCAGTGAATCTCCACCATGCCAGTTCGATGATTTGGAATGAACAAAGGGGCGTCTGGTGAATACAGTGTTGTCTTGGAGGGTGTTTTTCCTTCTCTTAAGGCGCAGTTTGGGTGTCGACCGAGATTTGAGAGAGGCCTCAATTTTTTTCCTTAAAATCAATTTTATTTTCATTTTTCTTGCCTTGCAGAGCGGTTCGGGTGCCCACCAAGATATGTTTCCTTTCCTTAAATTGTCCGGTCAAGGCGTCGGGCCGAACGGACGATGGCGTTTGGTGGATTCCTTGGCAACGCTGCGACACGCTGTTGCGTCTTGCTCTTTACAGACGAAGCTTAAGCGTCCTCCAATTTTTTTTCAAGCCATCAAGAGACCCTCCGACTAAATTTTTGCCTCTACCCCCGCCACATAAGAAACTTTCCCGGCGGACTTCTACCACCTAAGACGCATCCAAACACTTACTTTTCCCTGATCTCCACCACCCACACTGCATTCCTTGAGCATTATACTCCACCACCCACACTGCATTCCTTCAGCATTATACGCAGATACATGTCCTTGGTGTGGCGATATTCCAACATTCACGTTGCTCAGCTAAATCTAACCACTTAAAGCCGCAGAACGCGGCGCTGGAGCAGTTGGAGGTGATGCTGGCCAGCGGCACCCTGGATGACCAGGAGGTGCTAGTCGCCATCGCCAAAGCGTCGGCGGAAGCCAGTGGAGTCTTGGACTGAGGACCCGCCCAGAGTCCGCTCTGGTCTCCTTTTTACAAATAAACGTTTATTCTCTCCCTCTCGCCCGACCACCTAGAAGCAGAACTTTCTGTTCCCGACCGGTGACCAGTTGACGGCCTTCCAGCTCCTCAAAGAGTTCTTTTATTTTTTATTTATTTATTTATTATTTATTTTATAAATAAACGGCCTTCCAGCTGCTCGCCGAGTTCTTCGAGGCCACCGGTCTTGCAAGCAGACTTAGACGCCAGGGCTGTTACCCTGCTGCCCCGCAGAGCGCAACGTGCAAGAGCCCTCTCCATGTCCCCTTCCCCCTCCCGGTTCCAAGCAGTGCCCCTTGAGGGTGGCAGAAACAGAGCCAAAACCACCAAGACAGCCACCGATAACAATAGACAGCAAAATCTCGTAGAGGATGGAGGAGATAAGCATAGTGAAGTAGCTTGATTTTCATGGCTGTAGCTTCGCGTTTAGTGAGTCTCTTCAAGAAACGTTAACTGCCGCCAGTTCCCGGGGCGATACCTCACAATCAAGAGATAGAAAATATTTTTGGCTGAAGGGTGACTAAAGGGTGGTCACCCTTTAGTCTCACAGCTAATCTGACAGCTATGATTACGGAGTGCGCCGTAGAGTTGGGCGGTAGGACGGTTCGACAGCATACCGGCGAGCTATCTCAGGCGACAGCCGCCTCGGTGGCTGAGTGGTTATGGCGCTCGGCTGCCGGCCCGAAAGACGCGGATTCGATCACGGCCGTGGTGGTCAAATTTCGATGGAGGCGAAATTCTAGAGGCCCGTGTACTGTGCGATGTCAGTGCACGTTAAGGAACCCCAGGTGGTCAAAATTTCCGGAGCCCTTCACTAAGGCGTCTCTCACAGCCTGAGTTGTTTTGGGACGTTAAACTCCTATAAACCAAACCAAACTATCTCAGGTGACGAAAGATCTGATTAAGAAACGCCAAAGCATAAGGGCGTCTCAACCTGCCGAAAGAATAGAACTGGCAAAGCTATCGAATTTAATAAATAAGCGCAAGGGTAGCCGACATTAGGAAGTTTAATATCGAGAGAATCCAGTATACTGTAATGAACGGAGGAAGGCTAAAAGCGGTGAAGAGGAAACTAGGTTTAGATATTTGCGTTAAGAGACAAGGAGGGCAATGAGGTTAACAATATTGATAAGATAGATAAAGTAGCCGAAGAGTTTTACACAAATATGTACAGTACCCAATGTAATCAGAACGTTAATTAGAGAGACCGTAGCGCACAGCAATGCGTCATCCCGCCAGTAACGAGAGAGGAAGTAAAGAAAGCCTTAGAAGCAATTCAAAGGGCAAAAGCAGCTGGGGAGGATAGTAACCGAAGGTCTGTTCAAGGACGGAGGGGAGGTCATGCTAGAAAAACTATCCACCCTGCATACGCAATGCCTTATGACCTCGGCCGCACCAGAAGCTTGGAAGAATGCAACAATTGTTTTAAATCATAAGAAAGGAGACGCCAAGGAGTTGACCAGTCAGCTTACTATCCGTTGCCTACAATGTATTTACGAAGGTTATCGCTAATACTGTGAAGGCAACCTTAGACTATAATCAACCAATCGATCTGGCAGTGAGGAATATCGTTTAGGATAATCCACACCAGATCATAATCATACAATCAATCAAGTGATAGAGAAATGTGCAGAATATAACCAGCCTCTATATATAGTCTTTATTCATTACGAGGAAACAACGTAGAATCAGAATTTGAAGAATGAAGAAACACTGCAAATGTTCGCGGCATTACTCCCCTCTCAAAGAAGCATCGACCCGATGAATTAAAACAAATAATGCGACTAGTAAGAGCTAAAACGGATCTTGCGAAAATAGAGTATGGAAATGCAGCGTCCTTTAGCGCACATAATACGGCTTCAGACGGACTACATGGACAACTTCAGGTCGTACGCGGCGTCGCTGGGATGCAGCCATTGCATCAGGCATAACTTCATAATCCAGTTCACCCTACCGACGAAGAACGTTGTACGGGCCGAAATAGCGGCGCAAAAGCTTTTCACTCAATCCACGGCGGCGAATGGGCGTCAAAACATAGTTTTGGTCTCCTGGCTTGTATTCCGGGTTGCGTCTTCGCAGGTTGTAGTGTCTGGCGTCGGACCGCTTCTGATCATTGATCCGTAATCGGGCAAGCATTCGAGCTTCTTCTGCGCGTTGAAGGTAGGCGGCAACGTCGACGTACTCTTCTTCTTTAACGTAGGGCAGCATGGCGTCTAGCGTGGTCGTCGCCTTCCTGCCATGGACGAGCCTAAAAGGCGTCATCTGAGTGGTCTCCTGCACTGCGGTGTTGTAGGCGAAGACGACGTAAGGCAGGATGACATCCCAGGTATTGTGTTCAGCATCGACATACAAGGCGAAAATATCGGCGATGGTTTTGTTCAGGCGCTCGGTCAGTCCGTATGTCCCCAGATGGTATGCAGTTGTCCTCCGGTGGCTGCTTTGGCAGTAACGCAGGATGGTTTGCGTTAGTTCTGCCGTGAATGCTGTTCCTCTGTCCGTGATGAGCACATCGGGGGCACAGCGTCGAAGAAGAATGCACTCCACGAAAAATTAGGCGACTTCTGCTGCTGTTCAGTTCGGTACGGCTTTCGCCTCGGCGTAGCGGGTCAGGTAGTCGGTCTCTATGATGATCTACTTATTTCCAGACGTTGACGTTGGAAAAGGGCCAAGAAAGTCCATGCCGATTAGCTGAAAGGCCTAGAGGGAGGTTCAATAAGGTTCAGAAATCCTGCTGGACGTGTGCGAGGGTGTGATGGGAAAGAGGACTGCAGGTTCACATTATCTGAGCGTAAAAGGTCGAAGAAATAAACCCAGGCGGCATCTGCAGGTTCACATTATCTGAGCGTAAAAAGTGGAAGAAATAGCCCCAGGCGGCATGTGGGAAAGAAGGAAACTCTATTGTGAGAAACTAAGAGAAAAGGAGGTAAAAACACATAAACAGTAAAGCTGACAAAGAGAACACTCGCGACAGACAATGAACGGTAGAAGGACAAAGAGGAAGCGTTCACTGAACGTTCGGCGGAACGTTCATCGTCCTGAGTGTGCTCTGTGAAGTTGGTGCGTCGGGCGAGGAGGTGTGGCGGGGCGTTGGCGCAATCAAGCCCTCAGGTCGACGCTCTGGTGGACGACAGGGTCAGGTAGTCCGGGCACGCCGTGGTGAAGAGAAAGGCAGCCCCCAGGTCTGGTAATCCGGGGATGCCGTGGTGGATAGAAAGGTGGCCCCCAGGTCTGGTAATCCGGGGATGCCATGGTGGATAGAAAGGCGGCCCCCAGGTCTGGTAATCCGAGGATTCCGTGGTGGATAGAAAGGCGGCCCCCAAGTCTGGTAATCCGGGGATGCCGTGGTGGACAGAAAGGCGGCCCCCAGGTCTGGTAATCCGGGGATGCCGTGGTGGATAGAAAGGCGGCCCCCAGCTCTGGTAATCCGGGGATGCCGTGGTGGACAGAAAGGCGGCCCCCAGGTCTGGTAATCCGGGGATGCCGTGGTGGATAGAAAGGCGGCCCCAGGTCTGGTAATCCGGGGATGCCGTGGTGGATAGAAAGGCGGCCCTCAGGTCTGGTAATCCGGGGATGCCGTGGTGGATAGAAAGGCGGCCCCAAGGTCTGGTAGTCCGGGAAGCAGCGGAGAAGACCAAGCGGCCCATGTTCTGAAGCTGCCGCACAGGAAGGGAACCGCGGTGCCTAGGTCTGGTGGGCCTGGCCCTCGACGACGGCTGTCCAGGTCTGGTAGCCCGGACGTCTGCGGCTAAGGCCCAAGTCTGGAAATTCGGGGAGCCAGCAGATCTTCCCCACGTCCGTCGCCGACCGCGTTCCAACCGTTCTCCCTTCCACGCGCTCTTCGCCACGTCTCCTCTTTTTTCTTCCCTTTGAGCGTCTTCGCCTGCCGCAGTGTGGCGCTAGCTTCTGACAAAAGCCCCCTTTTTAGAGTTTTTTTCCATAGGAAAAAAATTACAACGTGGGGCAGCGGCACACAAGACAGAAGTTGAAGACGCGACGAGAAGACACTGGTCACTGTTGAGCACGCATCACATCACATCATCCCACACACGCACGATGAACGGCCCCAACGGTTCTCACAACCTCAGGTCGGACTAGAAAACCCTGAACACACGGCAGTCAACCAAACATAAGGGGACACAGTAGAACACAACAGGGGAAGCCCCGGAACACACTCACAAAACATCAATACATTGACCATTATGTACCAGAGTTACAGGATGAGAACACTTCTGTCATTCATGCCCGGCTCAAATAGTCAGCACCAACATTTGCGGACCCTTTGATATGTTCAATATGATAAGTTTACTCTTGTAGTACAAGGCTCCAACGCAACACCCGGCTGTTTAAGTGCTTGGCCTGAGCCAAGTATGCCAAGGGCTGATGGTCCGTTTGAATAGTGAACATGCGTCCATAAAGGAAGATGTGAAACTTGTCTACCGCCCAAACTAGCGCAAGACACTCTCGCTCTATAGCTGAGTAGCGCATTTCTCGGGGAAGGAGCTGTCGACTCGCATAAGATACGGGATGAAGGGTGCCGTCGTACTCCTGCAGAAGGACCGCCCCGAGACCGGTACCAGAAGCGTCCATGCGGAGAATGAAATTCTTTGCGAGGTCAGGCGCCTTAACAATTGGTTTGGATGTCAGGGCTTGTTTAAGCCTGTCAAAGGCTTGTTCTCGTTCTGGCGTCCACCGTACGCGGTTGCCTTCTGTCTTCCGCGTTAACTCGACTAAAGGCTGAGCGAGATCAGCATAGTGGGGAATGAGACTGCGGTTGTAGCCAGCCAAACCGAGGAAGGACCGAACTTGCTTTTTTGTTTCTGGTCTCGCGGCAAGTTGCAGTTTTGCCTCGATAGCGTCTACCGGCTGGATAGCTCCATCACCCAACGTATGCCCCAGAAAAATAACGCAGGTCGCACCAATCTCGCATTTCTGAGGCTTGACTATAAGACCAGCCGCTGGAAGGCGCCGAAACAACTCTGTCAAGGTGCGCAAGTGTTGCTCCCAAGTAGCGGTTGCGACTACGACGTCATCTATATAATGAACTACATCTGGAAGGCCTACTAGGAGTGATCTCATAAGGCGAGTGAAGATAGAGCGCGGTCTTGATCCCAAAAGGCATATACCGGAATTGGTAGTGTCCTGACTGAGTCGAAAAGGCAGTAATAGGTCGAGATGTTTCGTCGATAGGAACCTGCCAGTAACCCTTTGTGAGGTCCAGCTTCGAGAAGCAGTTCTTAGTGCCAACCTCCGCGAACATAATGTCCGTCCTCGGGATGGGTTCGGCGTCGGCGACGAGCACACTGTTGATACGCCGGAAGTCGACACAAGTGCGGTATGTGTTATCCGGCTTCTTCACAAGTACCAAAGGTGAAATGTATGGTGAGCGGGAGCGTTCAATGACCCCCAGCGCCAACTTGTCACTAACTTCCTTTTCCACCACAACCCTCATGGCAAACGGTAGCGGGTACTGAGGTGTATTGATAGGTTCCTTTGTCGTCAGGTCCAAGCGGCATTGAAGAAGGTTGGTCCGCCCTGGAACCTCCGAGAATATATCACCGTACGAATCCAGCAGTGAGTCCAGCTGGGCCGCCTGGGAACTGTCTAACGCATTAGACCTTTTGATGGCTTCAATGCCGACACCCGGCTTCGAAGCGAAGGTAGGTATAGGTTGCTCCGACTCAATCTCTTCCACGACGACGAATGACGACGCTTGGAGAGCCGTCACCGGCTGACGCTCTTCATACTTTTTTAGCATATTGATATGAAAAAGTTTTTTCGCGTGGCCGACCTCAAAGCCAGTAATCAAAGTCGTTTTTCCTGCCGGTCACAATAAAGGGGCCTTTCCAACGCATTAGCAATTTATTTTGCGACGTAGGCAAAAGAACCAGTGCGCGATCTCCAACGCGATGGTGCCGGCGGGTAGTGCGCTTGTCCTAATATAGTTTTTGCGACTTCTGTGCCTTCGCCAAGTTGTCATGCGCAAGTCGCAACGTCTCTTCTAGCCTCGCTCTCAAGTCCAGCACGTAGCCATGTGTGGTTCTCGCTGACTCGCTTAGCTGGCCCGCGGTCCAGAGCTCCTTGAGAATCGCCAGAGGTCCTCGAACTTGTCGGCCGTAAATTAATTCAAATGGGGAAAAGCCCAGGCTAGCCTGCGGTGCCTCCCGGTACGCAAAGAGCAGAGGTGCGAGGTAACGGTCCCAAGCTTTGGGCTGTTCTTGAGACAACTTGCGGAGCATGCTCTTTAACGTCCCGTTGAATCGCTCCACCAAGCCATTACACATAGGGTGGTATGGTGTGGAAGACAGATGCCTGATTGCAAGCATTTCATTAACTTCCCTCATTAACGAAGACGAAAAGCTCGATGCTCGATCACAGAGGACCTCCCTTGGAAAACCAATCCGTGAGAATATTTCCAGAAGACCCTCTGCCACCGTGGCCGAGTCGATCGCAGGTAGAGGTATCGCGTCGGGATATCGTGTTTCAAAGTCCACCAACGTAAGTATATAGCGGTTTCCCTTGGATGAAGTGGGGTGCAACGGTCCAATCAGGTCTACAGCCACTCGCTCAAATGGTGTATCAATGAGCGGTAGACGACCCAGGGGGGCTCTCCCTACCTTCCCTTTGGGTAGTGTCCGCTGGCATGCGTCACAAGACCTTACGAACCTCTTGATATCCGCCTGCACTCCTGGCCAATAAAACTCACCGAGCACCCTTTCAGTGGTCTTGCGGATGACCTGATGGCCGGAGAGAGCACTTTCATGCGCTAGTGCTAGGACTTGATTACGCAAATTTTGTGGTACCACAGCCTGCTGTATTGTTTTTTCTTGACAACACTGGAACGAACGGAATAAAATTCCGCCCTCGAAATGAAACGTATATGCGGTGCTGTTCCTGCTTGGATAAGTCCTGCCAATTTTTCTCCGACACACATGCAGTGTGGTGTCCTCCTCTTGTTTCTTTCGGAAGGTGGGACTGGACGCCTCCCACGCATTGAGGGATTCATCCCTGTGCGCCGGAGCAACCTTCGCCGTTCCCAGCATTTCAGAGTCTTCAGTCTCTCCCGTTCCCTCAGGGACAGTCAGATGTCTTGGCGGCCCCGTCCCGTTGATGGAAAATGGCTCCTTAGCGCCTGGCACGTTCCCAATGATGACGTCGTACAGTGGGGTCTCCAAGCACCAAGCGATGGATTTGCCCGTGAAATATGGCGACGAGATGAAGACCTCCGCCTCTGGGACCTTCAAACTACTGCCATCCGCCAGGAGTAGAGTAGCTCTATCTCCCGTAAGAGCTGCGTCGGGAACCAAGTCCCTCCGCACCACGATACTGTTAGTGCTGGTATCACGCAAAACAGAAACCAGCTGCCCAAACAGCTCGCCTGCCTGCACAGGCATGCTGACACTGAATCCAGCTGGCCGGTAACCCACATCCACACTTGCGACATCAGGTCAAACTTCAACCAAGGGCCTGGAAAGATGCATACAACAGGCTGACACCTCGCGGTCTCCTGGGTTCTTACGCCGGCAAGACTGTGCATCGTGCCTTTGCTTGCGGCAGACCATGCAGTACGGTTGTTTCGGCCGCGTCCTGCAGTCGGAAACTTTGTCCCGCCTTGTCGCACAGAAAGCATCGCACCTGTGTCTTGGATCCCGGAGTACTGTCCCTCGACGTCCGGCTGTTGGGTGCAACCTTCTCCTCGAAAATGAGCAAATTAGTTTGCCGCTGAACCTCCATAAAATTATCCGCAGCTACTGTGACCTCGTCGACTGTCTTACAGTCCCGTTCACGAATGAATATCACAAGCCTCGCGTGGCAGTTGTTCAGAAATTCTTCGGTGACAATCATGTCGCGAACCTCCTCGAATGTTTTGTCACGACCACTCATTTCCACCCAACGATCAAAAAAACTAAATAGCCTCGTAGCGTACTGCCTACCGGTCTCGCCGTCGTGGGGCTTACTGTGGCGAAATTTTTCGCGGTACCCCTCCGCGGTGAAACGGAACCGTTGCAGGAGCGCTAGCTTAGCTTTGGTGTAATCTAGAGAGTCTTCTGGCGATAACCTTCCGAACACCCGAAGAGATTCTCCCCCCCCCAAGCATAGGCTTAACGCCGTGGCCCACTTGTCTCTTGGCCAACCTTGACCAGTGGCCACGTGCTCAAATCGCTTGAGGTACGCGTCAAGATCATCGCGCCCTTCATTGAAAACGGGAATGAGCCCATGAGGGTTGATGGCCCCAAACGATAGAGCCCTGGGAACGCTTGGTTCAGCATCTGAAAGTCGCTCACCGCCCTCCATAAGCCACACTCGTAACTCAGAAATCTGAGCCTCTAATGCCATACGCTCCTTTGTAGCTTCACGCTCAGCCGCTCTTTCTTCGCGCACCTTACGTAGCTCTTCCTCCACCCATGCGCTCGCCTAAAGCAACCATCTCTGACGCACTCATGCTGAAGAAAAATTTTCGCTGATCACAGGGAAAAAAACATAAAACCCGCCGTATCCTGTCATGGACGCCAAAATTTGTGATGGGAAAGAGGACTGCAGGTTCACATTATCTCAGCGTAAAAGTTTGAAGAAATAAACCCAGGCGGCATGTGGGAAAAAAGGGAACTCTATTGTGAGAAAAAAAGAAAAGGAGGTAAAAACACATAAACAGGAAAGCTGACAAAGAGAACACTCGCGACAGACAAAGGAAAGGTAGAAGGACAAAGAGGAAGCGTTCACTCAACGTTCGGCGGAACGTTCATCGTCCTGAGTGTGCTCTCTGAAGTTGGTGCGTCGGGCGAGGAGGTGTGGCGGGGCGTTGGCGCAATCAAGCCCTCAGGTCGACGCTCTGGTGGTCGACAGGGTCAGGTAGTCCGGGAACGCCGTGGTGGATAGAAAGGCGGCCCCCAGGTGTGGTAGTCCGGGAAGCAGCGGAGAAGACCAAGCGGCCCGTGTTCTGAAGCTGCTGCACAGGAAGGGAACAGCGGTGCCTAAGTCTGGTGGGCCTGGCCCTCGACGACGGCTGTCCATGTCTGATAGCCCAGACGTCTGCGGCTAAGGCCCAAGTCTGGAAATTCGGGGAGCCAGCAGATCTTCCCAACGTCCGTTGCCGACCGCGTTCCAACCGTTCTCTTTTCCACGCACTCTTCGCCACGTCTCCTTTTTTTTCTTCTCCTTGAGCGTCTTCGCTGGGGTCTTTCATCGCTGACAATCTCAACAGGTTTTCAAATAATGTGCAACATCGGCAGACAGTCGGGGCCGGTAATACTAGTCCTTAATGCGTGTGAGGGTGCGAATAAACCCGAGATGTCCAGCTGTCGGCTCGTCGTGTGAAGTGTGTAGAACTTTTTCGCGGAGACAAGCAGGTACAACAAGGAGGTAGGTTGTTTTGCTCGCTCCAAAGTTCTTCACAAGGACCTTATTCTGCACAGAGAACGATGACAGTATTCGCTTGAATGAAGCGGGGAGTCAAGAAACCTTGCCTTCCAGGTACTCGATGAGGCGTTTTAGGTCGGAGTCCGACCGATGCAGCTGAGCAAAAGAGCTGGGGCTGATGAGTCCCAGGAAGGCGTCCTCACCGTCGTCAGGCGGCAGTGTATCTATATACAAGGGCTCGTGAGAGGCAATCAGCGTCAGAGTGCGTGCGTCCGGACTTGTAAACGACGGTGGCATCAATGTCCTGGAGACGCAGACTCCATCGAGCGAGTCGGCCAGGGGGGGGGGGGGTCTTTCAAATTGGCAAGCCAGCACAGCGCGTGGCATTCGCTGGCCACCTTGAACGGTCGTCCATAAAGGTAGGAGCGGAATTTTGACGCAGCCCATATGATGGCAAGGCACTCCTTCTAGGTTGACGAATAGTTATCCTCGGCCTTGGAAAGGGAACGGCTAGCGTATGCGATGACTTTCGCCAGCCCGTCGCTTTTTTGAACGAGAATGGCACCTAGGCCCACGCTGCTTGCGTCGGTATGAACTTCAGTATCGGCGTTTTCATCAAAATGCGCCAGGATCAGTGGGGACTGTAGACGACGCGGAAGTTCCTTCAAAGCTTCTGTTTGCGGCGCTTCCCATTTAAACGGCACGTCTGATTTCGTCATTTGGATCAGGGGCTCGGCGGTGAGCGAAAAGTTTTTCACAAATCGTCGGTAATATGCGCACAGTCCGACAAATCTCCCTACTTCATTCTTATCGGCGGGCGGTAGAAACTGTTCAATAGCAGCTGTTTTCTGCGGGTCCGGGCGTACCCCCTCCTTGCAAACGATGTGGCCTAAAAACAGCAGCTCTTCTTAGGCAAAGTGGCACATCTCTGCTTTCAAGGTTAGGCCAGACGACTTGATGGCGTATATTACTATTCGAACTCTTTTAAAGTGCTCTTCAAAGTTCGAGGCGAAGAAAATGACGTCGTCTAAATATACCAGACAAATTTTCCACTTTAGGACTGCCAGCACTGTATTCATTACTCGCTTAAACGTGTCTCGTAGGGAACAGAGACCAAATGGCATCACCTTCAACAAAAACAGCGCATCCGGAGGGACGAATGCTGTCTTCTCGCGATCTCTTTCGTTGACCTCAATTTGCCAGTAGCCGCTCTTGAGGTCCATCGACGAGAAATATTTGGCGTTGCAGTGGCGGTGCAGTGTGTCGTCGATGCGGGGGGGGGGGGTAGACGTCTTTCTTTGTTATGTTGTTCAAGCGGTGGTAATCCACACAGAATCGAAGTGCGCCGTCTTTCTTTCTCATTAGAACAACCGGTACCGCCCATGGGCTCAAAGGCTGGTTAACTTCGTCGCGAAGCATTTCTTCGACATGGTCCCGGATGACTTGTCGTTCTCGCGGTGACACACGGTAGGGGCTTTGACGGAGAGGTCGGACGTGTTGGTCCGTTATAATGCGATACTTGGCAATTGTCGTTTGTCGGACCTTCGGCGATGTCGAAAAACACTCACTGTATCTTCGAAGCAGATTGCGGATCTGGTCTCGTCTGTTCCGCGGCAAGGCTGGGTTGATGTCGAAAGTGGGCCAGTTCTCTTGGTCAGGCGAATCTTCTGCGGAGGGGTCGGAGAGGGCGCAGGAGTCTCGTATATCGGATATTTCGTCCAAGAAAGCAATCCTCGTTCCGCTGTTAATGTTCCGGTATTCTTCGCTGAAGTTGGTGAGCAGTACTTCGGCCTGGCCATTGCGTAAATGTGCGATGCCTCTTGCGATGCTGATTCCACGGTCTAGAAGCAACTGATGTTCCCCTCGATGATGACTTCAGCGTTAATGGCTATCGTGGCGCCTACGGTCACGATAACGCTTGAACGGGCTGGGACGCTCACTTCTTCCTCCAAGATACTAATGGCAACGTGATTTTCCTGAGGTTTCATCGAAGCGATGACTTCGTCCGTCGAAAGCGTGATCAGGTGTCATTGCACGTTAAAGATCCTCAGGTGGTCGAAATTATTCCGGAGCCCTCCACTATGGCACCTCTTCCTTTCTTCTTTCACTCCCCCTTATCCATTCCCTTACGGCGCGGTTCAGGTCTCCAACCATATATGAGACAGATACTGCGCCATTTCCTTTCCCCAAAAACCAATTATTATTATTATTATTGGATCGCAGGACGATGATTGCCTGATGCTCATTAAGGAAATCCATAACCAAGATCACATCGCGGGAGCATTGCGGCAGCACAACAAAGGCCGCAGGATAGGTATGTCCTTTGACGGTCACTCGCGTTGTGCATCGTCCCGATGGCGTAATGAGGTAGCCACCTGCGGTGCGAATTTGTGGGCCGTCCCAAGCCGTTGTGTCTTTTCTCAGATGCGCAGAGAATGTTCCATTCATCACCGAGTAATCGGCTCCTGTGTCGAGTAGAGCGGTAATTTTCCGGCCGTTCATAGTCACTTCTAAGTCGGAGGTCCTGGCTCTTGCTTTGCATGTCGCTCTCGGCGTCGGGTCACGGCTTCGTCGCGTCTGCGAGTCGCGGGTGGGGCGTGTGGTCGAAGCTTTTCTGGGTGGCGGCGTCGTTTTGAAGGCAGCTTGCGTCGTGGTCGGGGTTGTCAATGTGTGCGGCGCCGGTGCAGCGAGTGTCGGTTCTTTATGCGGCGTCGCGTGTGCAGCGTCTTCATGGTGCGTGGTCGGTTGAGGATCTTCAGCGTTTTGCTCCTGAGCAACCTCACCTCCAGAGGTTGCTGTCTTTAGTTTCTCCTATGGGGGCTGGGAGACCTTCTTCGTACCGCGGCTGCGTAGTTGCGGCATGGCGACGCACAGCGCGAGGTTGAGCGCGAAAAGCGGTTCGGCGTGTGCTCCCTTCGACGCAGGTAATCGTCTATTTCCTGCGGACGTTGGCCGAAGCGTGGGCGTGGGGCGTTAGCGGCAAATCGTCGATACGTCGGTACGGGCAGTGACGAAGAATATGGCCGGCCTCACCGCAATGGAAGCACAATGGCCGGTTGCCGGAAATCGTCCTGGTGTCGCATTTCCTGGGGCTTCAGAGTAGATCGTAGGCTGGGCGGGCTGGGGCAGGGGGGTGGCGTTCGGGAACAAGTTGTTCATGTCGGACTGGATGCAGGGGTTGTCGTTTGGACTGAGGAGACCTTACTGCAGTGGCGTAGGTCATGACCTGGGGTTCTGTGGCCGTCGGGGTGTCAAGTGCCTGTTGCACTTCCCGTACCACATCCATCAGAGTCACTGCTTGTGGCTGTGGGGAGGACGGCAGTAATCGGCGTAGCTCCTCTCGGAAGATTTCGCAGATAACTCCCCGCAAGCTATCGCTGGTGGTGCCCGTCGTGTCCGAACGGATTGCACACGCAGAGGATGGGCGATTTCACTGTCGAGCTCGGACGTCGAGGTTCTTCTCAATCCCGCAGGTTTCTTGCATGAATTCCTCGACTGTTTTTAGTGGCTGGTGGACGAGGCTGCCAAAGAGTTGTTCTTTTACGCGCGCATTAAAAACTGAACTTTCTTTTCCTCGGTCATCTCGAGGTCGGCGCGGCGAAATAGGCGCTTCATCTCCTCGACGTAACCGCGGACGGGCTCATTCGGAATCTGGATACTGGACTCGAGGAGCCGTTCGGCTCTTTCTTTCCTCACGACACTGGTGAATACCTTCAATAGTTCTCTCTTGACTAGCTCCCATGTCGTAAGGGACGACTCGTAGTTCTCGTACCACGTGCGTGCAGAGCCATCCAATGAGAAAAACATGTGTCCAATTTTTGCCGCATCATCCCAATTGTTGAAAGACGCCACGCGCTCAAATTGGTCCAACCATTCTTCAGGGTCTTCGCCTAGGAATGCATTGAAATTTGGCGGCACCCGCGGCTGCTGCAGTATAATCGGTGACGACATCTTCGGCGAGGTTGCGGTGATCGTAGCAGCGTCTTTCTGCAGTCTGATGCAGTCCGGCAGGATCCCGAACTCAGCCTCCTCTCCCTGGAGACGTCGGCTGGCTCGCTGAGCTGCTGGCTCGTCCTCGGTTGCGAAGCGCTGAGGGCTGGCTTCACGACTTGAAGGGGGCGTCCGGAACATGGAAGGCTACGCAGCAGCTCCACCAGATACCATGTATTGGCGACTGCAGTCCGGTGTGCAGAAAGGCATATAAAATGGCTTCCAAACGAAACCCCTTATTTGGCCCAACTTGCGCCTACAAAGAACTGAATCACTCTGCGGCGGCGTAGCAACAAGCGTGCTCGGCGGTCGTCGAACAGAATGCCCGCCGCTGTCGGCCGTGCTCAGTCTAAAGCTGATAGCGAACTTTCGAGATAAAGCGCGCAAAGTTAGTAGAACATTCCGGAACAACGTATAATCAGCGGTTCCAGGCTGGGATCAATCGAGATAAATATAGTCGTGTTTTGCGTCGCAAACAAAGCGATGAAGTTTTGGGGCGGCAGATTTGAGAATGAACAGACACTGCAAATATTCGCGGCAATATCAAGAGGAAGAAATGAGCTTGCGAAGGCAAGATAACCGCTGGTCCTAAAGGGTAACGGAGTAGATTCTAAGAGAAAGTAAGCATAACAGGTGGCGGCAGAAGGTAAGGTGGGCGGATTTGATTAAGAAGTTTGGAAGCAAAGGGTGGATGCAGCTGGCAAAGGACGTGGTTAATTGGAGAGAAATGGCAGAGGCCTTTGCCCTGCAGTTTGTGTAGTCGGGCTGATGGGGATGATGAAAGAGTGGTGAGTGTGCCTTTAAGACTACCTACGTGATGTGAATGGGAAAGGATTGTTTTTATTTTTGATTTTAAAATATTTATTTCTCTTTCTTTCTAACATTAGCATAAATCGTAAGGCAACGCGTACACTAGGG
The DNA here is from genome assembly GCA_030143305.2 of Amblyomma americanum. NCBI lineage: Eukaryota > Metazoa > Arthropoda > Arachnida > Ixodida > Ixodidae > Amblyomma > Amblyomma americanum. The sequence continues at coordinate 210,210 of JARKHS020013070.1, read as the reverse complement.
TAACCTGTCTTCGCCAGAAAGGAATGCTCATATGTGGGAAATGGGTGGCGAGCTCGTCTTGTAATCTGAATGAAATTCCTGGGTTCAATTCCCCGCACCTTCGGAAGAAATTTTTGTTTTCCTTCGATTCCACGGTGACGTCCTCAGGTATTTTTAGAACCAACGCTTCTGATCAACGCCGACGCCGAGTTTCGATGTCCGTAAGCCATACAATGATCTCGCCTTAAAATGCATGACTGCACCTATCCCTGAATGCACCACGTACAATAAACATAGACCACCGCCGCTGTCGTCGCGCCATAGTGCCGCAGCAGTTGAAAGCGCCGTCCGAAAGGTCTTAGGAGCCGTTCATTCATAAAACCGATGCCCTGAAGTGCATACAAAACGGAGCGAGGGGAACTCAGCCAACGGCCTTTCCCAGTACAAAACATCACTGCAGGACGAGTTATGCAGGTTGTAGCAAAAAGGGCACACAGAGGCCAACACCGGCACTGAGCAGTGGCGCGGCAAGGGAGCCGAGCGGCTTGTAAGCCTCTCGTCGTGGCTGCCACGGAGTTGAGCAGCAGCATAGAGGCAGGGAGATGTACCGCTGAACAAGTCGTTGTTCGTATAATCGTGGATATGGAGGAAGTATATCCGAGGACGGCCACCCGCTAAGAGCTCAGCGGAATTGAAGCTGTGTGGAGGACACTCATAGGACGCTTTTTTTTCTGAGCGCAGGCTAATATCGCTCGCGTCTGCGTAGTTCGTGTTCTTGTCATTGTGTTCCTCTCCTGCTAATACGATTGAGCGTGCGTTTCGTGGAAGCTGCCTGTTTCTAATCTAGGTATCCTTTCACCGAGGTCCATTTTGTAGTATTTCTAACAGTGGAAAAAATTTTTTCTTGTTTTTTTTTGCGTGAGATGTGGTCTGAACTCATGCCCGCCCTCATTTTTTAAGATAGCTAGAAAGCGGACATATGTTTACATTACGAAATTTCTAACCGAGAGAACAGCAGAAATAAATCTAGGAAACATCAAATCCGAAATATTTTTGCTGGGCTCAGTGCTCGCTCCTCCCTTGTTCAAGCTGACGTTGAAGTACCTACCGCCACTTTTAATGAGTGTCGTAGGGACATAACATACGCTATATGAGAACGACATAACAACGGACGCACACATACAACGAGGAGGAAAAGAACAAATTCTCCAACAGGCACCCGCTATTGTCCAAGAATACGCGGAATGGGCAGGGTTAAAATGCTAGCGAAGGGAATCCGAACTTCTGGTGGTCCGTGGTGAGAGCAAACGCGTCACCAACGCAGGAGACATTCTCATGGAGGAAAATGAGACACCGGTAGCCAGAGTGGACCAAATCAGGGTCTTAGTACTGATAATACAGGACAATGGAAAGAACACGGAGGCAAAAAATTTGAGATCACTGCTGTACCCTGAATTGGAGTAATGCCAAAGCATTAACGCCTCCTCGACACTCGTCGCCTCTCTTTCCTTCTCTATGCCCCTCTTTGTGTCTCTTTACATGTGGTCTGGACATTGAAGCTGCACTATGCGATGCCACAGACAGCTTAAACATGATGCCACACGCCCAGCAACGCGCAATTAAGCACCACGGCACCAGCGCAAGAACACAGCATGTCCACGCGGCAACGGTCAGAGAGCGACTGGCGTAAAAGTGGCGCACCGAAGCAGAAGAGGCCGTATACTCATTTCTAGTTGTTTTCTGGTGCGCTGTGTCTGTGTGTGTCTCACATGATCGTGACGTCACTTCAACAAGGCTCCAATGGCGTAGGAGTGACGCGTCGCAGCGGATGGGGCGATACGCTCATTTCCCGCTTGGCGTGGCATCCCTACGCGCCGCACCGTTACTCCATCAATTTCCCTTAGCTCACCCTTAATCCACCTTCAAATTAACCTTAATATACATTTAACACCCTTAATTTACCTTTAATTCACTTCAATTAACCGTAATTCACCCGTGACACTTTCGAGCAATCATTAATTAATTGATTGAATTTTGATTAACTGCGCATTTTCCCTCGTTTCATTGTAGTATTTTTTTCGGATGTTCAAATTGGCCCCACGCGTTGGCTTCGCCCGCACTTCCGGTGTTTTCAAATTTGGCACTAATTTTGCTTTTGCCTGTACACTTTTTTTACATTTTTGACCCTAATTAATTAAATATTAATCCTATTCCAAAAACGCTTCTTTGCGAAGCATCCCCACAGCATCCTCTTGTGATTCCAACCCCTCGATTGACGCTAACTCTTCTGAGTTCCAAACAACTGCTGCGGACACGTTTTTGTGGACACGACCTTGTCAACGTACCCTATAAACGCTTTCGCGTTAATGAAGACACGTAAGTCGACAATAAACGTTACAAACAGGCTCATAAGGCGAATAGCTAACAAAAGACGGAGAGTCGAAGAGAAAGATCTGTGCCGAATGGTTCAGGCTTTTGTGATAAGCAGAATAGTATACGCCATCCCCTACCTCAATGTAGATCTGGCGGAGGACAAAAAAGGCAGGATCGGAAGGCAGGCATATATAGCAGCCTTAGAGTTGCCCCACTGCATCCCTACGGAAAGACTATTATTAAACTAGGGATATACAACACCACCACGGCACTTGGCGAGGCACATATATTTGATCAACTAAGGAGGCTCACAACGTCACCAGCAAGGAGAAAGATCCCGAGCAATCTAGGACTACATAATAGAATCACGGAAAGACACGCGCAGGGAAAATTACCCACCGAGTCAGAAAATTACGCAATACTAAACCAATTTCAATAAACATGCACCCTGCTTTTCACGAAGGCAGGAGGGGAGCAAGAGCAAAGGCCCTTGAAGACAAGCAAGAAAACTCGGAATACACAGCCTATGTATACGCGGTGGGATAGGAAGGAGGCGACTCCTTTGTGGTCATGGGCTTGAAAGACTCGGGTGAAACATCAACGGCCGGTGCGGTAAAAACAAGGAGCTCAGGGAGAGCAAAGGAGGCGGCTATCACCATGGCAATGGTCTGCACCAAGCCAGTCACCATAATTAGCGACTACAAGGCCGCTGTAAACAATTTCGTGCTGGGTATGATCTCCCAGAAGGCAGAACGCATCCTAAGACATCAATACTAGAACCAAAGAGAGGTGGAACTAATATGGGCGCCGGCACACTCTGGGGATAGGGGAAACGAGTTGGCTCACAGCATTGCTCGAGGTTATACCAGACAAGCAGTGAGCCGGGTGTGAGTCCCCAAATTTCACGAGAGATGCCTTCGTATCCTTTCACGACAACACAAATCAGTTTAAACTGGAACGGAGGATCAATGCGCCATCAGACTAAAAGTCGACACATTCCAGGAGGTAACGTGAAATCGGCTCCAGACGCGAGCCTTCTTTAGCCCGTCGAGACTCGCACTGATGTATCGAACGCAATAGAATCCGACTTCCAAATAATGCGGCGAGGTATCCGGATACGATCAGATTCTATGGAGCTGCAAAAAGGCTATACTGACCGGCTCAGACTCGTTGACGCAAGTCCAGGCCGCTGAGTGGGCTTGAAAGGTCGCCGAGAGCCATGGGCTCGAAGGTAGCTAGCACAGTGCTTACTAGGGTTCAGTGCTCGCCCCCCCCCCCCAATAAACGTTTTCCAATCCAAATTAAGATAGCGACGTATGTGTGCCTTCGTATGCGCGTGCACTAGCAACGCTAACACCACCTATCGCAAGAATAAAGGAGACTGAGCACATGCGAATCATTTAGGAAAAAGTGGAACCATCGGGCCCCTTATCAAAATCCTACCTTTTCCAGGCAAGTGTGTAAGGGGTAGGCTAAATATGCGCATTTTTCATTTTTTTGTTCGGTAAATACACCATTTCATGCAGATTTAAAATGCATAGAAAAATGAGAAAGTGCAACCAATCTAAAAGCTTAGTTTATTGTTGCTTCCTCACGCAGCATCTCCTGCATTCTTCAATGGATTTGTAAAACTTCCCAAGGCATAAGAATGAAGAAATGCTAACACATTCTGTTCCATCGCCATTCAAGGCATAACTTGGCAAGTTGTACACATACTTTTGGAATTCTTTGCTTCGATTACAGTCCGTTCTGCACTTTCCGCAACAGTTGGTGCACCCACGGGCCGCTATAAATAGTGCTGAAAAAAAATGATCGGGAATGGTTTTTATTACAGATGAGAACATTATAACAGAACTTCAAAGTAAAGTATTGTTATAGAGTAATAATACTTCTGACACGTGAGTACAAGTAGAAGTCTTTATGTTTAGTTTATGATGCAGATTGAGCGATATTGAGAAAAAAGCTTCGATGATGTCTTTGGAGATGAATTGTCGGCACAGAGATGTACGGCACCCAGAAATCTGATGAAATAGAATCTGTATTTTTGCGAAAAGTCGTAGGAAATGACACTTCGACGTTTTGCCTGTGCGTGCGATAGCGTATATTAACGCATTCCTAAGCCTCCTGCAGTGCGGTGCCGCGTGATGCTTAGCTTTTAGGGTGTTGCCCAAATTAGAGCTTCAAAAAGTGACAGCCTACAGGGGCTATCCGTTTGTCTCTGGTAAAGAGAAATGTTGTTCCTTCACTACATTCCGGTACACTCTTAATGGGTTGTCGCCAAAACTTGCCCAACTTTGGCGGACAGTGTTACGACCCCGCAAACGACCAGGGCGGCGTCTTGGTCGTATCCGGTACACGCTTCACGCAATGATTGCTTTTTGTTCTCTTGGTTCGGATCATTTTGCCTTGGAACGTGTGCGACAGACAGCATAGTATCCTCAGCATAGATATGCTTGCGGACATGCTGAGAATATTTTTAGCCACCTTTGTCTCGAGCGCTATTAGTTTGACGAATTTAAGCAGGGCATAGCGCTCGGATTCTCTTCTCATGCTCTGTTACAACCTCAACATTAGGCTTTAGGATGATTTCGACAGCTCTTATTTTTCTTGGGTAGATTACAGACACCTGAAATAGGAAAGTCGGAATGATGAGAGTTCGCAATACGGTAAGGATGGACCGCGCAGCCACCTGCACTGTCCCTGTTATGCGATACATGGCTAACTTGTAGTGCTAAATTTGTGGCACAACTCGTGTTGACTCGTGCCGCGATGTACACACAGGCGGATGACGCAGTCTTCCCTTGGACGGGGCGTGCTAACGGTGACGTCATTGGGTGCAGTACTCGGCCCCAGAAGAAGCAGAAGGTTAAGAAGGTTCTTAAAAATTCCGAAGGGCGTGCGTGAAAAATGGTGGGAAGATCGGCTGTTGTCCGAACGACGCTGCCTCGGCGGCTAGCGCGGGTCAAGAAGAAGGACCTAGATCTCGACGTCGCCAAGTACTAATATTTTTCACTGCACTTGCTATCGTGCAAAGGCGAAAATTATTTCAATTTATTTTTGGAACGGTGGCTCTCTGACCGGTCTACCAGGTTGTCGCGCAAGCGCAGTGCGGCAATAGGAACAGCATATATTTGAGCTGCATCATTGAAGTTAGTTGTTGCTTTTAGCATAAGTTGCTTCGGTTTCCCTGTTAATTGAGCATATTTGTTCTGCAGCTTGTTCTGCATTTGTTCTGCAGAGTTGCTCTGCAGCTGAAATATACGCTTGGAATGAGCTCAGCTGTAAATAACAGTGGCGACCGTTTACTAATCAGGTGTAAATCGACAACTAGTTGTTTATTGTGCATTGTTGAAGTTGTTTCAATTTTTTTTCTTCCTTCTCTATTCGACCGTGTCCTTTTATGCTGCAACAACTACGACTACGCGACCTCTCCTTTTCGCCGAGGGAACCAGCTAAGTGTTTTGGCGAGTGCAACCCGTGCAGGGTGCCCAGTTTGCATCTTGGCTACGGCGATGCCTGTGACGCAACCGATGCGAACTGCCACTGTCAGCGGTAAACAAAGTTGTAACTCAATATTAACTCTCGTCATCAAGCCAAAACATTTCTCGCCATGTGGAGAAAAGTTTCTTTCCAGATAACACAAATTTCGAGCAGCGTATAATGAAACAGACGCCTATTCCGCAGTAGAAAATAATTAACTTCTGCTCTTGAAAATATTGCTAATGTTTCCCAAATGAAGTGCCTGCTGGAGTGCAGAGTGAAGAGAAAAATAGTGAAGCAGGGGATGGACTCTTCAATTATAATACAAGGACTTTGTCGATTGGCAGCATGTCAGCAGCCAGTCTTGAGAAATGATGATAAGATGCGGCGTACTACGGTTTGAATCTACTCAGTTGGGTAAGTTATAATGGCGTAGAGTATGAGCAGTAGCTTCGCGTGTAAGAGGACCATGGTCCGAATTGCGGTCGCACTGCAGTTCGCCGCAGGATAAAAAAGCCCTGAGTGTCGATGGAATTAAGTTATAAGCATTAGCCGGCGCACGGATCCATGCCACCAGCGCCAAAAGCGCACCCTCTCACCAGAACAGGATTTTCCATCAATCAATCAAGCAAGCAATCAACCAATCAATCGATCAATCAATCAATCACTCGATCATTCGATCGATCGATCAAACAGTCAAACAATCTCAACTGCAGCGTATCGCTCAATACTTGCGGCTTGTTTGCTTTTCTCAAAAATTTCTCCCTCTAGCCATACGACCACCCCAGCTCGAATGCTTCCAAAATAACTGCCAAAATTACGTCTCCAGGAGCTGTGATCGAACCACAAAAGGAGTTACGATGGAAATACACTAATTGCGAGCGTTGTTTCAAAGAGAGGCTCGCGCCAATTCTCAAAGATGTTCCCGCATATTTTCTGTAGAGCATCATATGCACCACTACGGTGTTCTCTTTCGATGATAAAAACCAGTCGCTTTAATGCGCGAGACTATATTTACCAGTTAAGCAAACGACAAGCCTCTAATTAGCCCCGGAAATTTTCAGGTGATACATTTGCATGTCTTAATTGATGAGAAGTATTAAATCAACGATAAGATGGCGCTTAACGCTATGCTTCGTGTAGAGAGAGAGAAGGTGCGGCCTAGCTGGCCAATAATATTCGTGGGTAGAGAAGCACCTGACAAGCGATACGTTTTTAGAAATAATCCTCGAAATCTCTCTTTACGCATGCAGATACCGTCGACGGCGTAGCTACATTTTTAGTGCCGAATCATTCATTTCTAGTAATATTAACTGTATATATATATATATATATATATATATATATATATATATATATATATATATATATATATAGATGCCTGATTCCTAACTTTAATTAAGTGACAGAGCGAAGTGAGTCATTTGCGTGTTACGGCAAGCCAGAAAAGTGTTCTTATGGTTCTTTAGTTGTGATCTGTCCGAAGGTAAAAGTTATGCGGCCGAACAGAATCAACTGAGCTTTTGTAAATTATTCAAAATAAATATGATGAGCACATGAACTAAAAGAAGGCATAACAATATTAAGAATATCTGACCCCTCACTGGTAAAAATGAGGTCTACAACCATGCACTGTTGAGCACCATTGCAAGACTGGATTATTTTACAAAAACGGCCAACAAATGTTTGCGACATGCCTGCAACTCCAGGTATCTCCTTTAACTAGTGACCAGGATGAAGCCCTTCGCTTGCGCTGGTCTCAGAACTGCGCTGCTTTAATATGGCGTAAATATCAACGCACAACTTTTGAAGTTTTACGAACGATTTGCAAAATAAAATAGGAAGTATTTCATATTAGACCATTTATACTTCTGCCGAACCTTGTCCTTTTTCCAGAATATTTTCATTCCAGGGCTTTCAAATATGTGACCATTCCTGCTGAAACATCTTGACAACTTGACCGTATACCACCGAGCACACGACTACGTATACCAGTTTCACGACTCAAAAATATGGCTGAGACATTCACATCGACGTGTTTTTCACAGTATAATCTAAGGGTCCTTTTTCCGTCTTTTCTAAGTCTGGTATACCTCAGGCCTGCTTCAGCGCTTCGTCTTTTATCGTCGTCTATCGTCGCGACTGCACGAAAAAGAAAGTTTCGCCCTTGCCCAGGTGCTTAGCAAGTGATCTTGGGCATTGCCAACGCTACAAATGCACTTCTTTATTGCTATATATTACCTAAAAGTGAAGTTTTTGATCATGTGTATTGATATAGCGTTTCTTGAGTCAGATCTTCGAGGAGCCATTGTAGATCAGAATAGCATTGATTGCTTCAAATGATAGAGTAATGATTCACCAACCGCGGCGGCAGCGTTTCAATGGAGGTTAAACGCAAAAGGCGAACGTGTGCTGTGCGATGACAGTTCACGTTAAGGACCCCCAGGTGGTCGGAATTATTCCGCGGCCCTCTACTGCGGCACCCTTTTCTTCCTTTCTTCTTTTATTCTCTGCTTTATTCCTTCCTTTACGGCGCGGTGCGGGTGTCCACCGAGATATGTGAGACAGTTACCGCGTCATTTTCTTTCCTCAAAAACCAAATTATGAGATCTCCTTTCGCTCACGGCGCAGTTCCGGTGTCCGCCGATGTATGAGACAGATGCTGCGCCATTTCCTTTCCCCAAAAACCAATTATTATTATTATGCTAATGTTTTACGGACTACTTCTCGTCGGTGCGTGGAACAGATCTCTAAGTATTTAATTTGCACTTGCTCAACACAAGTTCAGCGAGAAACAAGGCCGCACGGCGGTAGTAAAAGGAAACTAACGAGGTGAATTCGTTATACTTCCAGGAACTCCGGAGCCTCTCTTCACGGAGAAAAGTGTCATTGTCCAACTGCTGTCCAGGTAAAAGAGGTGCAGCTCTTAGTAAGCCATTCAGCAAGGCTCACGGTGTGCGGTGACGCTGAAAATTTTAATAACTAAAAGGCGTGGAGGCCACCCACCACCTTTGGCGATGCTCTAGTACGTGAAGGAAAACAATATACATTTACGCTTGTTTCGTAAACCGCGTTTTTCTGGCTGAAACTGCTTAAACGCTGCAATTTTTGCAGCGAGAGCACCACTTGGCTACGAGTCGAGCATTTCGCTGTCGTCCGGAGAGGCCAGTTGTGCGCATGCGGAGCGGCCGGAGAGGAGCAGCAGGCGCGCCGTGAGTGACGTCACAGCTTCGCCACCGCCGCGGCTGCGCGCCGACCACCACCGGTGCCGTGCGTGACGTGACGTGGAAGAGCGGTTGTGCGCATGCGCGGACACCAGAGAGGAGCAGCTGGCCGGCCTTCGCCGCTGGGGCCGTGCATTACACACATGGATGCCACGTGCTAGCTACGCCCATAACTGCGCATTCACAGCTGCGTGTATAAAATGCGGATGGTCACATGGCGGCCGTATCACAGTCGTTTTGCATGGGTGACGAGGAGGAGAGTCCGGCCGCTGTTCAGCGGCGGTATCGAGAGGTGAAGGTCAATTTCTCGCTACGTATAATCTGGCATAGCCGAGCTAAGCAACTGCCAGTTTTTTGTATCATGAGCTACACTGGCTGAGGTTGATCAGTTTCGCGTGGCTCATGGATATCCGTGCTGCGCATGCGCGAGGAGCAGTGACGTCACACGAGTGCACAGCTGGCGTGCCGGAGCCGCCTCCGCCGCCGCCGGGCGCGCCTCGCCGGTCTGCGCATTCCATAGGAGCGACGTCATAGCCGCGGCAGACGCACACTGGCGCCGGCGCGTGCCCAGCTGTGCGCCTCCGCTGTGCAGTAGCTGAAGTCTTACGCGGCGCCGGAGCCGCTTGTTAGCGCCTCCTATTTTTTGCGCATGCGCAGAGGTATCAGTGGGGGTATAGCTATAGCCGGGCGTTTGCAGGTGTGGTATAGCCATGGAGGAGAGCGAAATTGCTGCTCAGCGGCTCAGCGTAGCTCATGCTACGTATATCCTGGCATAGCCGAGCTAAGCCAGTGCTAAATTTTTTTAAAAAGCTTTGCAGCTTTCACTCCTTCCTTATCTCTCGCTCCACGCCACGGTACAAGTTTCATCCAATATTCCTTTTATGATAACTAATGACGAGTACGCAGAGGGTTGACGGCTGTGGCTTCAGCCGAGCCACTGCGCCCGTGCCTCAGGCTCTGGTATGAATCAAGTCTGACACCATAGTAGGCAAGTGTTTCGAGGCCAATGCAAGCAGCTATTGCTTTAAGAAACGTCTTCCGGGGAGACAGACGGCAGCCGCTATGGTTAATGGAGTTGTATCCGCTGAAGCGCACTCTCGGCCACTAGGTATGTAGGGATCCAGCATTGACCGTTACCTTCGAGGCGGATAGTGTTCTTGGAGCTCAATAACTACGAGAGGTTGGTCTGTCGCATGGCGACAAAGACAATATGGGTTGTGAAAAAAAAGACGAAATTGAACGAGTTTCTGGCTATCAACGTGCATTGCTAGCTACTCATAGTGCACTTTAGTGATAACAGTGCGTTGGCTGCTACAGAGCGATAGTGGATCCAGAAGTGCACATTTCACGCCGTTGACCTATGCGCTCCACATGGGGCGATGATCGTCTCTTTTTGCTGCTGTTCTCGGTGCTTCTTCCGCACGAGGTTCGGCCCTTTAACCTGGCACATAACTCAGCGTTACAGACTGCATGCGCACAACGGCGCATCTTAGATGACCCTTTCAAGCATCTCATGTAGCGGTGGCAGTTCGGCCGACAATTTTTTTTTCTAAACTCAGCAAAAGGGCAGTCCGGTTAACTAGCAATGCAGCATTACTTGTGGAAGAGGTGTTCAAAGTACGTTAATTTAGTGATGCGACTGTAGCAAGGTGGCACAAAGCTTGAAGCAGCCAGATGCTAACGGCAAAGTTGAGGTAAAGATCACAAAGTGGTCATCAAGGCCTGTAGCAGCTATCGCGCTCGAAAGCCCATGTGAAACCACCAGCCGATGAAGAAAGCATTTGATGGAAAACCCCTCCTTGCGAAGATTTCTATGTATTCTGAAAACATGCTGGCATAGCAAGTAGCCCGCCGCATAGAACACGCCATAAAACTCGAATTTCCTGGTATTGGGTCCCAGACATCAAACGATGGATAACAAAGGGCAACCCAAAGCCACTATGCTCTTCTAAGTTCAATACATCGTAGCTGTATGCATCTCCAACGCCTGCTGACGTAATTTTCTCAATAAAGGGCAGTCCTTCCCTTCGTAGGTCCAGACTGCTATAGATAGCGAGATGAGAACGTCTTCAGTATCTTCCAGAAAACGGAAAAATCTAATCCGACTTCGCCGATGAGGATAAGTTGTGGGTATGATTATTTAATCTATTACTGACTGCTGTGAAGCTTGAGATGGCGACCAGCACAATAACCTTGCTTCGAATTAACGATGCTGAAAAAAATACAGATTATACACTTGTCTTTAGCAGAATTGCTACTAGAGAGAAGACAATAAACGATTGCGATGTTGTTTCTCACCCCCATTGAACGGTTGTCCCACTGGAAATTTGTCATGTTTAGCTTGTCCATGTCGTTGGCGAGAGGCTTGGTGTCACTGTTTCTATGAGAGAGCTATATTCAGTTACATTTAAGCTCTGTTTGCTTTTTCCTGAGCCCACGGGCAATTTTGATCCGTTATGCTGGGGACCTAGGTTCATTGGTCACAAACCAAGCAACCCAGGTGATAGAGAAAGTTTGTAATGAGCCACTGCTGCTCTTGAAGCGTGGAGAAAGCAAAATTAGTAAATTGTAAATGCAGAAGGGACTCAAGCTTCTGATTCCACGAAAACAAGCGTCTACCTTCACGCAAGGTTACATTTGCCAAGTGGCCGACTGAAGTTTTAGATAGCATTCTGGCTCTTGCCGTTCATTGGAGGCTAACAAGCTCCTTGGAGGCTAACGTGCAGATGGGAGGCGGCGGGTTCAATTTCCCAGTTCTATCTGGCAAATACTGCCCAGGTTGGCCTGGCCGAGCGGAAACGTGTGTACTACGCATGCCGGTGGCAACTGACGTCGTCTTTCGCACGGAGGAGCGGAGAAGGTGTCAAAAAGTCTGCTCCGCAAGGAGGAGGAGGAGGAAAACTTTTATTTCTATTTACAGTGAGAGGTCGATGGGGCGAGCCGGAAGGGCCCGTCCCTTACAAACACTAGGAGGGAGCCCTAGTCCGGGATCCCTGTAGCTTCCGCAGCGGCTCGGGCTCTAGCTACCAATGCCTGTTGGGCATGGAGTTCGGAGCAGCCGCGCAGGGCAGCTTCCCAGGCCTCTCGAGTGGGGTGGAGGTGGGGTGGGTAGGCAGGATTGGAAGGGCATGCCCACACCATGTGGTAGGTGTCCGAAAACTCCTCCTCACAGTGTGGGCATGCGCCCGAGAAAGAAGAATTGAAGTGCTTAAGTACTGCCGGGCACAGTACAGTATTGGTATAGAGGCGGAGAAGCCAGCGCTCCTCCACCCTGGTGAGGCCTTTACAGGGAGGGGGATAGAGACCATGAAAATTTTGATAAAGAGAGGTGATCTCTTTAAAGGTGATGGCCGGATTGAAATTGAATTCCGGATCAGGCTGCGGATGAGGCGACGCCCGGTGAGTAAGCGCGCGGGCGGCAGCGTCGGCTGCCTCGTTCCCCTCAAGACCCGCATGAGCCGGAGCCCACACGATGGTACGATGGGTCGGAAACCCTGTGTAATCGCATGCGTGGAGAATTTTGAAACCACGGTCTGGAATGTACCCTTGCTCAATATTGCGGCAGGCGCCCCTGGAGTCCGTAATAATGACTCGGGACTCTGGATCTGCGGCGGCCAGTGCAATGGCGATCTCTTCCGCAAATGTAATGTTTGGGGCACGGAAAGTAAGGCCCTGAACTGTAGTGTTTTGGCGGATGACAGCCGCCGTGTACCAACCCCCATGGTGCGGGCCGGCCGCATCCACATAGAAGACACCTGGCTTGTGGCCATATTGTTGAGAAATAGCCTCCGCCCGCGCGAGACGGCGACCATCATGGGTGTCTGCAGTCATGTTCTTCGGAAGGGGTCGCACCTGGAGTGCAAAGCGCCAGGCTTCAGGGATGCGGACCCGTTCTTCTGTATGTGTTGCGTAGGAAATGTGTAAGCGGGTTAGAAGGCGGCTCCCCGCAGGTGTTTTGCTTAGGCGCAAGTATTGATTGTTAAGATGAGCTTCTCGTAACTCCCCAAAGGTGTTGGTCATCCCCAGACCGAGGAGACGCTTGTTGGACGTCGTTATGGGGAGGTCGAGCGCTCTCTTATAAATCTTGCGGAGAACTACCTCTAAGGCATTCTCATCGCATTTGCGTAGGTGGAGGTAGGGAGCCGAATATAAAATCCGGCTGGTCACGAATGCATTGGCCAGCCGCAGGGCATCTTTGCATCGTAGTCCCCCCCTTTTATTGGACACCCGGCGGAGCATCCGACCCACCTGGTCCCCCACCTTATGTAACTTGTTTAGGGTAGTGTCTATCTTGCGCCTATGATGAATGAAAAGCCCCAGTACCCGGATCTCCGCGTGTTCAGGTATCGGTCCGCTAAGTAGGGAAAGGGCAATTTTGGTTGTGCACTTTGAGTTGGGGCGTATGTGCACAAATTCAGATTTGCTCGGGGAGCATTCAAGACCACAGCGACGAGCGTATTCGTCCACTATAGCTGCCGCTTGTTGCAGGTTGGTCTCGATGTCTCCAACCGATTGTGGTGTTGCCCAGAGGGTGATGTCGTCCGCATACAGAGCGTGCTGCACACCGGCGACCTCCGCCAGCTGGGTAGGGAGCTTCATCATGGCCAGATTAAATAGTAATGGCGAGAGGACAGCTCCCTGTGGGGTCCCTCGTGTACCAAGTTGATATGGGCCATATTCTGTGTCTTGTAGCCGGATATAGGATTGGCGATCTGTACGGAATTGTTTGATATAATTGAAAGTATTGCGCCCACAATGTGTTTGCGACAAGTGGGATAGGATGATCTCGTGGGTCACATTGTCGAAAGCCCCCCGAAGGTCAAGTGCGACGACTACTTTATCATTGCTGGGGTGCTCGACGGGGTCGAGAATCTCCTTGTGAAGTTGCAACAGGACATCTTGTGCGGACCGGTGTGGTCGGAAACCGTACATGGTGTCTGCGAAAATGTTTTGTTGTTCCAGGAAAGCCGACAATCTGTCGCGGACCATAGTCTCCATCAGCTTCCCCACACACGAAGTGAGGGAGATGGGCCGGAGGTTGTCGGTGTTAATGGCTTTACCTGGCTTGGGAATGAAAGTTACTAGTGCCGTTTTCCAATCTATGGGGAGTGGTGTGCCTCCAATCCAGATAGTGTTGAAGTAATCGAGGAGAGTTTCGTAGGCGGGATCTGGGAGGTTGGCAATAAGCTTTACCGTCACCTTGTCCCGGCCTGGTGCTGTACCTCGCTTCATTTTAGCCAGGGCCGCTTTTAGGTCATGGAGCTGGAACGGTTGATCCAAATCCGCGTTCTCGGAACCTGCATACGAGTACGCCTGAGCATGGGGATCCTGGTGTATACTCAAATATTGGTCGCGGAGCGCATCGGCCAGTTTGGCCGTGTCTCCAGTGAAGTTATGTATAGCCCTTTGAAGCTGTTTTTGTGTCTCAGTACGGGTTTGTGCCGGATCAATAAGAGCGCGGAAGAGGCGCCACGTACTCCGACTCGACATTTGCCGAGCTGCAGTGTTGCATCGGTGCACCCAATTGGAGTCGGCGAGTTGGGCCGCGTATTGTGCCGCCTGTTGGGTGATATCCGCAATTCGAATTTTGAGTTTCCGATTGTGTTTTTGACGACGCCAGCGGCGGACTAGGCTGTGTCGTGCCTCCCAGAGGTGGAGGAGGTGGTTATCCACCGCCGGGCTCGCCTCTGAGAGTTGAACATTTTGCTCGACTGATTTCAAGTGGGATACTAGGTGTTGGGACCACGTTGAGTATCCTTGGTCCATTATCGATTGAGGATTGGTGTAACTGTTCCTAAATTTGGTCCAGTCGGGTAGTTTTGCATTGGCCTGTGGTCTTGTGAGTGGCTTGGTATGGATTGTAGTGGTAATTATGCAGTGGTCACTACCGAGGGATTCCTCGGTGTTCCTCCAATCTGCATAGCGAATATTTTTCGTAAAGGTGAGGTCCGGACACGTATCGCGTGTAACGGAGTTACCTATACGAGTGGGTTGCGCGGGATCCGTGTGAAGAGTAAGGCCCAGTGTGGAAACAAGCTCCGCCAACTTGCGTCCGCGTTTCTCTTCACGTGTGTACCCCCATAAGGTGCTGGGAGCATTAAAGTCCCCAACGATTATGAGGGGATCCCGATTCGCGACCTTCAAAGCCCGGCTGAAGATATCTGCGAATGTAACATTTGGTAGCTTTGGGGGACAGTAAATGTTGAGTATGTGCAATGGGGGGTCCTGTTTGCGTAGCGGAAGGATCGTCACCATTACATAGGAGAAAGTAGCGCTAAGATCCAGGTCAACCTGGGAGGCTGTGTAATTTTTATGTACGCAGAGGCAGCTATGCGCATCCTGCTGGTACACCGTGTAACTGGCAAGGGTGGCGCCATTTCCTGGCTCCTGAGGGGCCACCACAGCAGGTAATTCTGGGAACGTTCTAAGGAAAAGGCGTAGATCGGCTCGCTTTGTGCGTGCCTTGAATCCGCGACAGTTCCACTGTACAATTCGAATAGGGATCGAATTGCTTCGCGGATGCTTCCTATTTCTAGGGGCGCCCGCCATGATCAAGGGTAGAGTTGTGAGTTTGGAGAGAGGAGGCTTGAGAGCCAGTGGCTCCAAAGAGAGGAGCGTTCTCAATACTGAGGATGGCACAGGGGACCTCTTCTTCTTCTCCGGCGATTCGACGCCTAGACGCTTTGAGCTGCCGGCCTGCGGAGGTTTTGAGCGGGCCAGCGCGCTTGGGAGCGCGGGTGAGTTGAGCGAACTGAGCGGTTATGAGGTTCGGGATAGATGCCGCAAGGTGGCTAATTTTGTTGAGTTCCGCCGTAAGTGTGGCATTGATTTGCGTTTCCAATGCGGATATTCTGTTGTTAACTTGAGTTTCGAGCGCGCTCACTCTCGCCTCGAGTGCCGTGAGGGCATGCGCAGCCTGTCCTGAAGGGGTTGCGTCGCTTTCCATTGCCTCTGCTGCGGGTGAGGTAGAGGTGTGGTTGGGGGAATTTTGGCGGGCCTCCGCTATTGCGAGGCGCTTTTGAAAATTTGCAACCTGCTCGCGGAGAGCAGATATTTCTTTTTGTTCGGCAGAGATTGGCCGTTGTTGGGATTGGGAAGGGGGAGCGAAGGGAGAAGCTGCCCTGCCGGCGCCGCTCACCTGGGAGTGTTGCTTGACAACGGTTGCCCACGTCTTGGAGCCGCCGTTTTGTGGAGGTCCGAGGGGCTTCGCCGCACCGGCTTGAGGCGGCGGTGGCGCAGCTGGAGGTTTCCCTTGGCTCCCAGTAGAGGAATTCACAGGCTGGTCCATGGCTTGGTCGGCAGCCTTGGCCTTCAGCTTGTCCGGGCGACGCTTGCCACGCTTGCGTCGGTTTCGCTTCGATTTACGCCCGCGCTCGGCCTGCGTGGGCTGGATAGCGCGATATTTAGCAGTACACGCTGGGCCCCCCGTGGCATGGGCCGCGCCGCACACTGAACACTTTGGGTTGCACTGGTGAGGGGCCCGCTCCCCCTCAACGAGTAGAGCCTGCTGTCCGCACAGGCCGCACCGGTCCAGCCTCTGGCCGGGGCAGGCGTCCACGCGGTGGCCGACCACACCGCAATGTCGGCAGGCTGGAATGGTTCGCTGGTAAGGCCTAACTTTTACAAGCTCCGAGTCGTAGTGCACGAAACGTGGCTTCTCTGTTCCGGCGAAAGTCAGTCTCGCTTTGTTGGATGTCCCAAATTTTCGCACTTCCACGATGGTGCCGAAGCGCCATTGGAGCCTAGTACGGAGCGAGTCCGTAGTTTCAGAGTTACGGACGGTAATGACGCCGTAGCAGACGTCCTTGTCGTCTTGGCGCAGGTGCCCCACAAGGGGGACCTTCCCGTCGGGTCCATTAAGTTCAAATTCGCCGATGATACGGTCGGCTAGCTCAGGTTTCGCAGTGTAAACAATAATGAGGTTTTGTTCTCTTACCGGTATTATGGTAAGATCTGTTGCTGGTTGCGCGCCCAGGAGAGCCGTGAACGCCCGGCCGTAGCCGGTCTCCTGGAAAGTCTCTTACAACGAGACGCGGGTCCGGGGCTTGATGACGACGACGTAGTCGTCTGGAGCAGGCTTGGGAATAACAGGCGGTTTCCACTTCGTGAGCAGTCGCCGACTGCGGCCCGCCGCGCGCGGGGCGGGTGACTGCTGGTTTCCGGCGTGAACGCCGGCCGCGTCTACGGACGCCGGCTTTAAGGCTTGGTCTTGCGCTCGGCGCAGCACTGCGGCGTTCAACGCGTCGCTGCGAAATCTTGCCGAATCTGGGCCTCCGGTTGCCGCTGGGGTAACCGTTGCCGAAACTGGGCCTGCGGTTTCCGCTGGGTGAACCGTTGTCCAGTGCATGTTCTCGGGGTCGTAGCCTCGGCAGGAGATTTGCGTAGCAGCCATACTGGCGTCAGTGGCCAGAGGCCCCGATGTGCCGGGTACCGGTTCGGCCGTTAGGCCTAGCCGCGCCACCGGCCCGATCGGGCCATGTGTTGCCCGAAAAGGGGGTTTTACCGGGCCCACCTTGGAAAAAACTGGTGTCCAGATGTTCCCGACAGCTTTCGGTGCACGTTGGGGATGATCTTGCTAGGGTCAGGCGGAAACTTCCGCTGCTCCGGCTGAAAATCGCCGAAGCCGACGACCAGCACGTCTGACTCCCCGTGCGAGCGCAAGGAAGCGCCTGAGTGTAGTGGAAGCGTCGCGTTCAGCGGAAATGTGCGAGGCACCTTCTGGGCGTTCATTTCTCCAGCGACATAGTTTGGGATAACGGTATCAGTGAAACCTAAAAGAAATTTTGCAGAAATAATCGCATCATAACCAAGTGTAGGCATGTGTTGCCTCAATCGGCATAACTACGCCTGTTTGACTCAATAACCCTGTCTGAACTCCCTTGTGCCCACTAGGACTGGAGAAAAAATACCAAAACGAAATTAAATAAACTATTCGTGTCAGAAAATAAAACATTTAGTGTAATAGCTAAAGTACCGTTGTTTCTCACACCGACGAACTGCTTGAAATCTTGGCCATCATTAGGTTTGGTAATCGCAAAAACTGTCTGACTGCATCGTACTGCGCATCAGCAAAAACAATGGTTTCTGACACGACGTCCCGGCGTCGGAAAAAGAATTTTGTTCTATAGCACACGCCAGATATACGCGTGGTACATGCCATGTGCAGCTGCTCCATCCTTAAACCGTTTAGAAATGTGAAATTTGACTGGTTGACGGACAGACTGATTGATAAGTAGCTCATGGAGTGCAATGTATTGCTCCTTATGGTGCGGGCCATCTGCGGCCGCACCACAAGAGGAGCGCTCGCCTAACCGGTAAAACGGGATGAAGGTTTCGCATACACGGCCTTTTCCGCTTAAATTCGTGCAGGCTTTCTTAGGGTGGGGGGGACTTTGATTAGAAGAAGACAGGGAGCCTTATCTTGCTCAACTGTTTCAAACTTTCTAGTTGAGTTGAGTTCAGTTGTTATATGCTACAGGTGGGATTAGCCTTGCTTAGTCTGTCGGCATTTTAACCACCGTAGCGTCACTTATATGTTAATAACGATGTAAAACCTGTCGTATCTGCCCTGCTATACGCACAGTCACTTATAATAGTGCATATTCAACTCTCGCAGTCACCATCTATGCACACTTTCACTTCACACAGCCCACATCACAGTCCACTCCAGAAGTCACCATCTATACGCATATTCAGTCACAGTAGAACATAGGCCATTGTAGCGCCACAATCCACACACACATTCAATCACAGTATAACGTAGTCCACTCAGGAAGACACCATCTGCGCACACATTCAGTCACAGTAGGCCATAGTTCGTTCTTGCTGTCACCACCTAGAGTCAAGATCAGTGTCCTGCAGAAATGTTAAAAGAAGAAGTGCAGCCTCCCTTCTGCATGTCTGATTTCCACTCAGGTAGCCATTGTCCTGACCTGTGCTGCGAAAGGGTCTTGTCTTCTTGGCGGAAGCGAACATCACATTCCTTTCCGCGTTGTACTCTGGGGAGAACATGATATAATGTTTTATATCCACACACACACCACATAAAGAACATAGCGGAGACGATGGTGTGCCCGTTTTAGCATCCAGGCAGGAGTACGAGTACAGCCCGTGCGAATTCGATGTTTTAGAGTGGCCTGGGAACTGCTCAGTCTCTTGGTCGAATATGACTTGTGGGCCGCACTCCAAAAGGTACTAAAATGATCATGCACCATTTCTCTGCAAAGACTTTTTCTATCTTGAGGTACTTTTTTAGATGGATTCTTTGACAGAGATTTATGGGCGAGACGGTCTGCCACCTCATTGCCTCTGACTCGTATGTGACATGGCACCCATTAGAAATATAGAGTGAAGCCTCTGCTGTGCAGATTCTGCACCAAGAGTAGAGAGCTTATAGACAACGCATCAATAGGAAAACCACGCTCTATCTTCTGAACGGCAGATTTTGAGTCAGTTATGATGACAACAGGCTGAGCCGGACAAGACCCTAACTTCCGTAAAGCCGTCTCAATAGCAACACTTTCAGCCGTTGTGAAGGATACGACCGCAGTAAAGCGTACGCGCCACTTACAGTCCAAAGAAGGAATGTAAGAAGCCACTGCGTGAGCTTGTTTGGCCTTGAAAATTTGTAGATGGTGGACATACTCTGCATATGTTCAAGTACGAGCGAACGCGTTGCTGCTAATGGAAAGCTGCGCGTTGCGCTCGCGTGAAGAACTGTGAGCTTACAGTCGAGGTTCGGAAAAGACCAGGGTGGTTTCCACCGTTTCTTTTGCCGCTGGAAAAGGGATTGCCCAGAAACCGTCTCTCCTAGGCGCCCAAGATGAATTAGTAGTCTCTGAGAAGTGACAACACTAAGAAGTTTCGAAAAATACTCATGAAGTACTTCCTTGTTCGCAGCCGCCTGAAGAACTCCAATGGCTCTTGTTAGGCCCTTTATATGAAAAACTTCAGGACGTTAAAGCTGTGATGCCGAGCCGGAAATTAAATATAATTGATACATTATGCGAATGACCACCAGAGCCTAATGAAGTTTTCCCACTGAAGAAGGATGGTTTTCCCATTTCTCACTTGCAATTTTACGGATCACATTGAGACACGAAGATAGAGATTAGACAATCGCGTCGACAGCTTTTCGCCACTGTAGACGGGAGTGAATAATGACGCCCAGAAAATGCGCGGGATTAAATTGGCAGATGCAAGAGTGACAAAGGTCTATCTTCAACCGCGCTTGACGTCTTCCTACACCTGGAAACAGAACAAAGCCGGATTTTTCCACTGATAGTGACAATTCTGTTATACTTGTGGCGCAGGCAGAAGCTCTTTTATTTTTATTCTTTTTTTATGCTTCACCATAATTTATGATATAGACAATATCACACTTTGAAGGTAAGCTTGTACCGAAAGTAGAGCCTGTTGAGCTATCAGGGCTAATCGCTTGTCTTGGTAGCCTGTAATCCAAATACTGATGGCAGCATATATTGACATACGCACTTGCCTGCAGTTTTTTTGCAACGAATCGGGAAGGCCAGCCATACGACGTCAAATGCCTTAAGGCACAACAGGAGCATTCTATTTATGGCTGCCATCAATTCCATTACATGACAATGCTGCTTATACGCCAGTCTATGAAAGATGCACTGGAGTGTCATCCTGTTTTATCGCAAGGAAATTGTCATTTGCTAAGGAACTCCGAACAAAGAATTTACTTTTTTTTAAATATCATAATATTGGGATGAAGAGCACTGTTCTTTACACGATACTTACTTTGTAAAGACGGTTACAAAGGTTTACGAGCTGTGAGTGTGTGTAACAATATCAAGACCAGATAACTGGTTAGCGATATAGCTTTAAAATGAATTCGATATTATGCACATGCATCCTTTAAACTTATCGTGACTGTATTTTTGCGGATCCTTGATTAGGTACCCTCCTGCAAATGGTATTGTCTCTACCCTTTAACAAAAGTGAAGTGCGAAAAAAATGGCCATTATTTAAGTGGGTGCGCCAACGTAGAAAAAATAGAATATAATGCAAGACATACCGGCTAATATGACTCCCAAAAGGAACATATGCTGCGCTGTCATTGCTGCAGGAGAATCAGTGCGTAGATTTGCGCTAGAAAAATTTTCACTGCCCAAGCAGGGAAACACAGACTCCACTTTTTGAGCAGTCGTTGAAACTAACGATGGAATTGGAATTGTGTACACTGCGCTTCTCCTTTTATCCTGTAAGCAGCAAACGTTTCTCACACTAAAGCTTTTATTGTTCGAATATAATAATCATCAGTGCGCGAACACAGCAAAAAGTTCTTAGCCTTAAATCTGCAAATAAGCGCTAAGCGCCGTGTAGACAATGGAGCAATTTATTGTTGTGGGTGATGAACCGTTACAAGCAAAGAGCAGGGACTAGTGTCATGACGAGATAAGCCACCTGGTAGCCACGATTGAAAAATACCCCACGGACTGCGATTGACCTCAATAGAGTAATATCATGCTGGCGTGGAGTATTCCTGTCCAAGTACTGCAATAAACAGTATTTTGCTATGGGGCTCTTGCCGCGGAACCAATTACTCAGCACAAAAAAACACACAATTTAGGCAACACTATGTTTGCTTCTTAACATCGTCAACAGTTTTTCCCTACTGGAAAGAGTGGCCTGCATGACCGGATCTTAATGACGTCTCGTTCGCGAGCAAGTAGCGGGCGTCGTATCAAGCAATTTTGCAAGCTGTGATTCCATTTTAGACTCTGCCACCTTGGATTGCACATACCGTCCATCGATTTCGGTTATGTCGCCCTAATACACCTACGATCTTCTTTTTGGCGCATTTCCCGCCCTTCTTATTTCCCTATTCACTTCCAAATACCAGCTTACGTCGCATATGAAAGTACCTCATAGCTGGCAGTTACTCCCGAAAAATTGACTCAGGAAGGACACCTTGTATAACGCCCGGAAGGGAGGAAGCCAGTCGCCAGTTAAAGGGATTTTTTTCGTATCTATTTTCTTTGATGTTGTTCATGTCTTTTTTTTTTCAGGTGCCTGTTAGCCTTTTAAAGGTTACGAGAACCTCAGCAGAGGCTCCTCTGCTGCTTTTACTAAAGAAAAACGTAAAGAAAGAGCGTTCGGTATGATGAGCACTTGCGAGACAAGTGGTGTAGTTTCGCTACATCGCCTTTTTTGGTTCGCTGTACTGTCATTTCGGGTGACACTTCCAACGGCGCAACCGTTTGCACAGCAACGTGAAATGCGCCAAGCATTACAAAGAGATAAGATTGCATAAACTCGAACTAGTACCATTATCTCTTATTCACAGCAGCATACATGGAGACCGGAAAAGTCAATGTACCATATATGTGGCCGCGCACTGCCATCGCTGCGACATTTGACGGTGCGGCGCCCGGTGTCGGCATATCTGGCGGCGCATCTACGCATTATGCTTGCGTAGATGCGGCCGCACCAACTGTAACCCATCATAGACGCTCCTGCACCAGTACCGCAGTTAAGTTTATGGTCTCTCGAAGACGATGGAGGTGGTTCTTTTTTTCTCTCTAAACCGACTGGCAACTGATTTTACATTATCAAAGAGTTGATGCACATGAACTTCGTTTGGTAATTTACAAAGTTACCTGCACGCGTACTTATGCTGCGGCAGCCGTAGACTTAGGAACCAACCCCCTTTTCCCATTAAGACTCATTCACAGCTTAGCAGACTAATATGTCCGGCGTTCTGATTAGAATCTACCAACACACGCCCGTGGTCAACTCCGAAGTGATGTTTTAATGTAGTGTTGTTTTCTGTTTCCTGATGTTTGAGGAGACCACAGCCAGAAAATGCTCCAAAAAAGTCAGCGTTTTAAACTCTTATAATAAATGGAGACAATGGAGTGCTCATAAGGAAGCTGCGATTACAGCCACGATAGATTTCGATGCACCATATTTTTGAGCGAACAGCTGTTTCAAGGAGCTCACACACATGCCAAAAAATTCGTTCCGTCACAGGCACAGCTGGCATTGCCATTCCGCGCGTCCTGTGCGCCGAACCGCCAACTGAAAACGACAGGGTCTGGGCGTCGCAGTAAGCGGCAAAAGTTGGGGTCTTAAACTCGAAGGAGCCGCGGCATGGTCGAAAAAGGCGGCAGCGTGTCTTTGCTCCTGTGTATCCAGCGTACTCCTTTCCCCGCCTTCAGGAAGGCACTCCTCTTTCCTACCCTGTCCGGCACAAGCGAAAAGCTGAGTTCGAAACGAAAAGGCGGCATCGGCGACGAGGAGAAGCACTCTCCTGTTGCGGTTGGCTTATTTGCGGTCCAGTCGCCGACGCCTTTGCCAGCTCACTTCAAAGAGGCCATTCTGAGTCCCAGCTCCCCTAAGGATGTGGAGTGTGGCGGAAGGGTGGCTCAGAACACTGCCCCCTCAGCCCTAGCCAGGCTGTCGATGGAGCTACCGCTATAGCCTGCTTACAGATGAACAGAGTGCTCGAAGAGTCGAATAGCAGCAGGAATGCCTGTGTGGGGATAGCTTTTAGCTTACATGATCAGGTTCAGCTACAATTCAACGGATGCAATTTTAGCTCTACTTCACAACAAATGCTGCAAAAGCTGGGCTATCGCTGAACCCTTGACATTGGCTTTGAACAAATACATGAAATAGTTATTGTCCCCGACTGGGATTCAAACCCGCGGCGGCAGGAAGAGCAAAGTTTCGCGGACCACTGCACGAGAGCGCCATGCTGAAACCCACTCTCGCGCTTTGCATTGCACATCGTCGTTTTCATCAATTTCCATCTGCGGCGTGAACACATCATTTTAGCTTAACCTCGATCACAAGGGATGAGTCTAATATGGTCGCCAGACGTGTCGACTACTTTGCAAAGCAAAACCATGACCAAATCAGGTTGAACACATCCTTTCGCACGTCTACTTGGTTTAACTACGTTAAAACCCTGTCATTTATAAGGTGAAATTGCTACGTTATTAATTATAACTGAATAGTTTTGTTTGGTAAATAAGGATAGATAGCAATAGCCGTCGTAAAAAAGGTGAAAAGGCATCCACGCTTAGAATTCTTATAATGCAATCAAGAAACGCACCTACGGAGTCGAAATTAGTACCGACGCAAGATGTTCATTTTATATCTATCGAAAGTAATGTTTCTGGAATCGTTACTCTCCGTTTAAGTATGCTGGGGGGCTTAATAAACAAGGTAGTGATAGCGAAAATACGCGTTTCAGCGCGTTGAAATGGTGACTTCTTCTTCATATCAGTAAGTCTCATGTATCTTGGAGAGCCTCGCATGCTGGACTAGAGTTATAGTACGAGGAATCAATCAAAGGCTCCCGTACAGGACGACTTTATTTCATCAGCTGTGCTGAATGACTTTCGCGCCGGCTCGGCAAGAAAATTGAGATTCTTTGGCTTCATCATCATCGTAATCGTTGCCGGTATCACTGATCATCGTCGGCAGCAGCACTGATTATCAACATCTTCGTGATTGCTGGCGGCTTGCTAAAAATACTAGATTCGGCTAGGCATGTGGGAGTAACTGTCGCAAGGCGTTTTATTCCTCGTTCCTTCGTGTGCTCCTGTCCCTCCTGTCCTCTCCATTATCCTTGGTCATCCATAAAAAGCAACCCCAGACACAACTGCTTTAGTCAGGGAGTTCCTTGATCAACGGATGCGAACCCTACAAGTCTTTTTTTTCCAAGTAAATCGAGCTTTCTTCATTTAGAAGCATACAAGCTTTAACAACCGAGAATTTGCTAAAGGGACACACAATTGAAATTTTAGGCCGGAATTTTTGGATGTCTGATTCTGCAACGTTTTGTAAGAAACGTTGAGAAAAATTATGCCAAGACTTTTTTTATTAGTGGACGCAGGTTGCTTTATGCATCTTGAGCAAATGGAAACCGTGACCAGCGATCGCGACAGTGATTGCACGTCGGCAAAAGTAATCATCTGGAAATTAGTGCAATAGCCGACAGACAGTAATTGTAGAGGTTTACTCTAGCATACCGTGCATTTGATTTTGCGCAATTTTCCTAAAACTCTCGTGGCGCAGTTATGCACGCCTCGACGGTGGCACGTTTAGAGGGCCGTGATTAGCGGCTCGAGAAACAAATGCTAAACAGTTTGGAGCCGTTTTGTGAGCTAAGTTCAAAGCATACCATTAGCAACGCAGAGGGAGCGCTACGTTTTATTGAAGGAGCCGTTAGAAAGAGTGTAAACTATAGTATATGACAAACAGTCCTCAACTAAACACTTTCCATGCCACAAACTACAAGTAAATATTGTCACGTAGGGGTGATTGGCGTCCGGCGAGCAGAAAGACAGCGAAAATGGCTTTATTTGGGCTGACTAGCGCCAGCAGAGAACTGACGTACCCGGCGGCTGCGTAGCAGCAAGCGTGCTCGGCGGTGGTCGAACAGAATGCTCGCCGCACTCGGGCACGCTCAATTTAAAGCCGATAGCGAAATTTCGAGATTCGACCAGCAGTGTTACCACATTCTGGAGCAACGTAGAATCGGCTCCGCATGGATGCTATTAATCGAGATAACTCTGGTCGAGTCTTGCATTACAAGTCAAAGCAATAAAGCCGCGTGTCGGAACCTATGAAGAATAAACAAACAAACTGTACAAAGTTTCGCGGATATATTCCCTTTTCAAAGAAGCATTGACCCGATTCATTAAAACAAATAATATGACAAGAAACAAATAAAACAGCCCATGCTAAACGAACACCGAGAGTGGAAACGCAGCGTCCTTTGGCGCACATACTAAGAATTTAGACGGACGAAATGGACCTCTGGTTGTGAGCGGCGTCGCTGGGATGCACTCATTTCTTCAGAGACGGCTTCATAGTCCAGTTCACCTAGCTCACGAATAAACTTGTATAGGCTGAAATAGCAGTGAAAAAGATTTTCACTCAATCAGCGGCGGCGAATGGGCGTCCACCCACAGACTCGGTCTCCTGGGATGTATTCCGCATTGCGTCTTCGTAGGTTGTAGCGTCTGGCGTCGGTCCGCTGCTGATCTTTGATCCGTAATGGGGCAAGCCTTCGAGCTGCTTC
The DNA here is from genome assembly GCA_030143305.2 of Amblyomma americanum. Taxonomy (NCBI): domain Eukaryota; kingdom Metazoa; phylum Arthropoda; class Arachnida; order Ixodida; family Ixodidae; genus Amblyomma; species Amblyomma americanum. The sequence goes on along the minus strand of JARKHS020013070.1, from coordinate 184,089 downwards.
TGCGCGTTGAAGCTAGGCGGCCACGTCGACGTTCTCTTCTTCTGTAACGTTGGGCAGCATGGCGTCTAGCGTGGTCGTGGCCTCTCTGCCATGGACGAGCCTAAAAGGCGCCATCTGAGTAGTCTCCTGCACTGCAGTGTTGTAGGCGAAGGCAACGTAAGGCAGGATGACATCCCAGGTTTTTTGTTCGGCATCGACATACATGGCGAGCATATCGGCGATGGTTTTGTTCAAGCGCTCGTTCAGTTCCGTTGGTCTGCGGATGGTATGCAGTTGTCCTCCGGTGGCTGGTTGGGCTGTTACGCAGAATGGCTTGCGTTAGTTCCACCGTGAATGCTGTTTCTCTCTCCGTGATGAGCACATTGGATGCCCCGTGTCGCAAAAAAATACACTCCACGAAGAATTTGGCGACTTCTGCTGCTAATCCGTTCGGTAGGGCTTTTGCCTCGGCGTAGCGGGTCAGGCAGCCGGTCGCTATGATGATCCACTTAATCCCAAACCTTGACTTTGGAAAAGGGCCAAGCAAGTCCATGCCGATCTGTTGAAAGAGCCTTGAGGGAGGTTCAATGGGTTTCAGAAACCCTGCTGGTTTGGGTGGGAGGGGTCTTTCGTCGCTGACAATCTCGGCAAGTTTTCACATAATGTGCGACATCGGCAGAAACTCGGGGCCAGTAATACTTGTCTTTAATGCGGCGGAGGGTGCGGAAAAACCCGAGACGTCCAGCTGTCGGCTCGTCGTGTGAAGCCTGTAGAACTTCCTCGCGCGGACAAGCAGGAACAACAAGGAGGTAGGCTGTTTTGCTCGCTGCGAAGTTCTTCACAAGGACATCATTCTGTACACATAAGGAAAACAGTCTTCTCTTGAATGAGGCGGGGGTGAAGAAACCTTGCCTTTCAGGTAATCTATGAGGCATTTCATGTCGGGGTTGTGCGTTGCTGCTGATAAAACTAGCTGCAGCTGATGGGTTCCAGGAAGGTGTCCTCATCGCTGTCCGAGGGCGGTGAATCTACAGGGGCTTGTGACAGGCAATCGGCGTCAGAATGCTTGCGTTCGGACTTGTAAAAGAAGGTGACGTCAAACTCCTGGAGGTGCAAGCTCCATCGAGCTAGGCGGACGGTGGTGTCCTTCAAACCTTGAAGCCCGCCCCGTACGTGTCGATCACTCACCACCTTGAACCTTCATCCGTACAGGTAGTGGCGGAATTTTTACGCAGCCCAGATGATGGTAAGGCATTCCTTCTCAGTTGTAGAAAAGTTAACTCGGCCTTGGAAAGGGACGACTAGCGTATACGATTACTTTCTCCAGTACGTCGGCTTTCGGAATTAGGACGGCGCCTAGGCCCAGGCTGCTTGCGTCGGTATGAACTTCAGTCTCGTATTTTCATCAAATTTGCGCGATGTCGGTGGGGACTGCAAAAGACGCTGAAGTTCGTTGCGGGCTTCTGCTTGCTGCATTTCCCATTTAAATGGCACATCTGCTTTTGTCAGTTCGGCCGGAAGTTCGGCGATGCGCGAAAATGATCTTGAGAAATCGACGGTAATACGCACACACTCCGAAGAATCGGTCGCTCAGCTTTCTTATCGGCCGGCGATGGAAACAGTCCAATATCAGCTGTTTTCTGCGGGTCTGGCATACTCTCTCTATACTAACAATATGGCATAATAACAGCAGCTCCTAGTAGGCAATATGGCACTTATCTACTTTCAAGGTTAGGCCGAAAGACTTGATTGCGTCTAGTACTGTTCGAAATCTTTTTAGGTGCCCTTCAAAGTTTGAGGCGAAGAGAGCGACGTCATCTAAATATACCAGACAAATTTGCCACTTCAGACCTGCCATGGCATGTATCCATTACTCGCTGAAACGTCGCTGGTGCGGAACACAGACCCAATGGCATCACCTTCAACTCAAAGAGCCCATCCGGAGTGATGAATGCGGGCTGCTCGCGGTCTTTTTCATCGACCTCAATTTGCCAGTAGCCGCTCTTGATGCCCATCGACGAGATATACTTGGCGTTGCAGAGCCGGTCCAGTGTGTCGTCGATGCGGGGGACGGGGTATACATCCTTCTTCGTTATGTTGTTCAAGCGGCAGCAAATGACGCAGAATCGAGATGCACCGCCTTTCTTCCTCACTAGAACAATGTGTGCTGCCCAGAGGTTCTTTGATGGCTTAATGACGTCGTCGCGAGCATTTCCTCCACTTCGTTCCGGATGGTTTGTCGTTCTCGGGGCGACACACGGTAGAGGCTTTGTCGTAGTGGTCGGCCGTGCTAGTCGTTTATATTACGATGCTTGGCAATCGGCATTCGTCAGACCTTCGACGATGACGAGAAACACTCTCTGTAGCTTCAAAGCAGATTGCGGATCCGGTCTTGTTTGTTTTGGGGGAGGGCACCATTCCATGCGCCATGCACGTTTCCTCGGCGCTAATGTATGAAGAGTACTGTGGTACAGTCCCCAACGGCATGGCCCCTGCGGCGAATGTAGGTACATGTATAAATAAGAAGGGCACGGTTTATGTCGAAGAAGGGCTTGTGATCTTCTTTAGGCGAATCTTCTGGAACTCGATCGGAGCGAGCGAAGGCGTCGTGAACGTCGGATAGTTCGTGCAAGAAAGCCGTCGTTGTTCCTTTGTTAACGGGTCGGTATTTCTCGCTGAAGTTCGTCAGCAGCACTTCATCTTATCCATTACGGAAATGTACAATGCCTCTTGCTATGCCGATTCCTAAAAGCGACTTCGTGTTTCCCTCAATGAAAGCTTTGAAGTTCTTGGCAACCGTGGCACCTACGATCACCATGACGTTTCATCGGAGTGGGAAGCTCACTTGTTCATCCTGGACACTCAGGAACACATGCTGCTCCATGGTTGCCATCGGAGGGATGACGTCGTTCGTCATAAGCGTTACCAGCTTCGATCGCAGGTCGATGATCACCTGGTGCTCACTAAGGAAATCTATGCCCAAGATCACTACGCGGAAGCATTGCTGTAGCATATCGAAGGTCGTAGGATAGCATATTCTTGACGGTAACAGGCGCTGTGCATCGTCCCAAGGGCGTAATGAGGTGGCCTCCTGCGGTGCGGTTTTGTGGGCTGTCCTGCAGCGTCGCATTTCCTATAGCCTTTGTGTCGCTCGTAATGCAGGCTTGCCGGAGCAAGGGGCCGTCGTTAATGTAGAGCTGATTCCCGTCGAAGAGGGCTTGGCGGTCTCGTCGGGGCGCAGGACTGCGTAGTGCGGTGGCGTAGGTCATGGCTTCAGCTTCCCTTGTTGTCGGCGGGACGGGGAGCAAAGCGCATGCTGTACTTCTTCATGGATTGTGTCCGTGAACGACGCCACCTGAGTCTTCTGCATTGGGGATGGAAGCAGTCGTCGAAGTTCTGCGCAATCAATTTCACGTATTGGATTTCACAGGTTATTCCGGCTTGAAGTGGTACCGTCTGAGGGGCTTGCCGTCAGCACTTGGAGAGCTCGGTTGCACTGACGGGTCCGAACATCAAGGGTCTTCTCGACGGCAAAAGTTTAGACCAAGAACTCCGCGATGGCGTCTGGAAAATTCCGAATCAAGCCGGCGAACATCTGCTGATTTATGCCACACAGCGTAAAGCTGAGCTTCTTTTCTTCAGTCATGTCAGGGTTGGCGAGCCCGAAAAGGCGTTTCATTTCTTCCTCATGCGAATCCACGGTCTCGTTTTGGTGTTGAATTCGTTACTGCAGCAAGTGCCCCGCTCTTTCTTTCCGCACGACGCTAATGAACGTTCCCATTATTTACTTCTTGAAAGTCGCTCAGGTTCTGAGGAAAGATTCATGTTTTTCAAACGTGTTCCATCAAAGCAGATGTTACGAAGCTTGGCACGCTCGTCCCAGGCGTCCCACAAGGTCGTACACGTCCAGCCAGTCCCCTAAATCTTCGTGCTGTTGTCCATGAAAAGTGGGTGGCTCACAGGGCTGGCGAAGCACGGCGGGCGTTGACTGTGCAGCAGGGCCTATCGTAGGGGGCATAGAAGGATTGCAGGCCCGTACCTCCACCAGATATCACGTAGTGGCGACTGCAGTCCAGTGAGCACAAAGGCAGCTAAAGTGGCTTCCAAACGAACCTCTTTACTTGGGCCTACTTGCGCCCGCAAAGCACTGCATGACTGGGCGGCGGCGTAGCAACAAGCGTGCTCGGTAGTCAATCGACAGAATGCCCGCAGCTCTCGGCTGTGCTCACTTTACAGCTGATAGCGAACTTTCAAGAGAAGACGTTCAAAGTTACAATATTCTGGAAGAACGTAAATCGGCTGTGCCTGGATGGTATAAATAGAGATAAATATGGTCGCATATTGCATCACAAAGAGATAAAGATGCCTGTCGGCAACTTTGAAGAATGAACAAGCAAACGGTACGAAGATTCGCCGCAGTATTTCACCAGGCCATAGTCATGTGGTGGAATACACAGATAATGTGTCAAGGTTTCACCGAGAGTTGTAGCACCAGGTTGTTTTATGCGATTTTGGACGCCCATTGATCATCATAAAATCGTCGTTTCTTTGATTTTAGCTGGGTCCGCGATATATGACAGATCTTTCATCCCAACTATTTCCTCAGGACACAATCAGCGCTGTTGTCGGTCTCTTTAGCAAGCAACTAGTCCGGGCGAGATAGCGTGCCCCTATAAACGTCTCAGTGATATAATTAAAGGACGGATGAACGAAGGGCCCCTTGTGCCTGAGTGGCCTTAAAGCTTTTCTGCTGCGTATTTCTGCGATACCTGTAACAAAACAGGAGAAATATTAAGTATTAACGAAACAAATAGGTGGTGAAAAAATAAGCAACGCGCACAAGAACTTCTCTCGCACTAGCAAATGTATAGGAATAATACTGGGTTGATTGTAGAGATGAATGTCGAAGTGAATGCGGGCGAGACTGGTTCAAGATAGGAAGCGCAAATAAAATTAAGAGCCATGCGACGCCTCTCTGAGACTTGATAAAATAGCAAATACTATGCTCAGCCTCATGAACAAAGTTCATGAAACCTTTTGAAAATGTTATCTTCAGAAATTGTTAACCTTACTGAAATAAGCACAACGAGCCGGTCATTACGGCAAACTGAAGTATACCTAAATCGCTGAATCAATTCTTAAAGCATCCCTTTTTTAAGAAGAACCGGGAATATTTTGCGGATTGCTTGTACTTGCTATTGCTAGCGTTTTGCAGTGGGTGATGCTGTGTATGCAGTCTATGCACCTTTTTTATCTCTGATGCCTGCAGGCCGTCAGTGCCTTCTGATTTGTGGTTGATATTGCAGGCCTTTATAGCTATAATTCTTGTTTAGTTTTCTCTGAAGTCAGGTTCACCCATGTTTTCTTCTTGAGGATACAAAAGTGAGGTGAAGCGCTAGCCGCTACGTTTGGGTGCTGCCCAAGTTAGAAATAGACCCAAGTTAATGATACATTGACGAATCTGTAATGGCTGTCCTAGCAACGTTCGGCCTCATGGTTGCATATATATTGATCGAAGAGCGCTAATTTCAATTGCATTATGTTGTACGCCTTGTATGGTGAATGGTCCTACACCGGGACGCCATCTTTCGCCTTTTCTTGATTTACGACATTATAATGAAATCAGTGTCTCTTTTTTGGTGACGGTGATGGACGTGGATGCTGTTGTACTTTAGACCGGTGGGTCAGCCACTGCCGCCCAGAGGAAACGTCTCGGCCTTCCGAATAACGTAAGCAGCCAGGCTACCGTGGTGCACTCGGTCACCAGTGATGACTCTTCAGCTCCTTACGCTTCATGAGAGCCCTAGGCAAGAAGGCCAAGCGAAGGTTGCCCAAAAGTGGAAACTCGTCGTCGTCGGGTGCGTCCAGGATCTCCACAGAGCGAGGATCATCGGCATATACTGTCCTGTTTTGTGCCAGAGACTCCCACCGACAATCTCAATCACATCAACAGGCAAGCGACATGTGTGTTCCTAGAAGCTCGAATCGCGGGAGCAATTAAAGATGTGGGGGTGAATCGTATAAGGAATGTCGCCGCCATTGATGTCATGGAGTGGAACGTGCTTGAAAGTTTGAGCAACATCAAAACGCTCAGCGGCATCAGCGTTCGTTCTCATGTCCTTCTGGGCAGGAGCACTACGGCAGGCGTCGTCTACGACGTCGACGTGGCCATCCGCGACTCGGATTTGCCCATTTTGATCCAACCAGCTACCGACGGTGTAGCCATATTGCATGCTCAGGGCCTTGGACGGACAAACTGCATGAAGCTGACCTTCCACAGGGACTGCATTCCAGCGTACGTGAAAGTTGTGCACTTTCGGCACGTAGTTAGGCTTTGCGTTCCAAATCCTCTGCAGCGCCGGCAGTGCATGAAGGTAGGACACTTGAATATAGTGTGTGCGATTTCTTCATCGTGTGCCCACGGTGCACTCAGCCGCACAGCGGCGATGCTTGCCGGGCAACAGTCCTTAAGTGCGCAAATTGCCGCGGCCCTCTTGACGCTGCCTCAAAAGACTGTCCTCACATGAAAAGGGAATGGGCGATGTTTAAACGAATGACATGAGGCAATGCTACACACAAAGTAGCCGCCGCTATCGTCACAGGCCGTCTAAGAGTGTAGCGAGCATTGGAAAGGATCATCCAGAAATTTCCGCAACTTGTCTTCCTCCTCCGCATATCGCAGGAGCCATGCGAGTGTAGAGGCAGGGACGGGTTTCGCAGACGGGTCTTGGCCATCCCTGCCTGAGCTACACACACCCGCAGCGACCAAGCCGGTATTGCGCACCCAAAGTCCCCAGCCTATTGGTAATCAAGCACAAGGCCCAACTCAGGTCCAAGACCGGGACCGACATGTGACTTGGCCATCAATACCGAAGTACTGCACACCCTCAATGATAGAACAGTTACCCCGCATCCAGTGTGCTGAGCCTACTGCTGGACGGGTAGTAGCTAAGGAACCGGCTCAAGTTGCAGATGAGCAACTAATTGCAATGCTGAAGACCACGGTGAACGCCATGCGTGTGCTGCTTTTCAGCTTGCACACGCCAGCTGCACCGAAGACACTGCAGATGCTGGATTTGTTAAATCCAATGCTTGCAGCTCTCCAATAGCTGTCACGACGTATCCTCCAGACTCATTGCTCGGAGAAGTCGGGACGCCTTACGTTGTCATTCATATTATCAGCCGCAATGGCAAGCATCCCTTCTTTACACTGGAACGTCTGCGCTGCCTGACTGCCTTGTGTTAGTGATGGAGGACTGTCGATCTGTTCTACTCAGGTCGCAGCGCTCGGCAGCCCTGAAGGTGTGCAGGCTACAGCTGCGGCGGCCTGTGACTTTCAGTGCATTTGTCACTGCTTGTCGTGCTTGCTACGGACCGCATTAATCTACGTCTTAATCTTTCACGCCCCCCCCTCATCCCTCTCCCCCTGTTCAGGGTAGCCAACCAGAACATTCCTGGGTCTAACATCCCTGCCTTTCCTCTACTTCCCCCCCCCTCCTTCTGTCTCCCACTTTGAGATCTTTTAGAACAAGACATTCATTTTCCAGGATTGTGAAAAATTAATTGGGGAATCCCGCAGTGTGTAGAATTCCAATGAAAGGTAGCTTCTCAATAGCCCGGGACCGGCAGGAATTTTTTTCCGGCTTCGAAGTTCTGCAGAATCACTCTTCTGCAGAATTTTGCTGGCATTCGCATAGATGCTAATATGCAGCTGCGTAAAAATTCACAATTAGGATTTACAAGAACACAACAGGGCCGTGTTGAGTCGAGTTGGGTTGAAAACACATTCCTGGGTTCATGGAAACGCAGTTGATTCTGGTCGGGGAGTCTACTGTACTTGACCCCTCAGCACCGTCTCAATGGTTGGTCGGCTCGCAGCCCCTACGCAAATTGCACTCAGTCCTCTTTGCACATTTGGGGAAAGCATTTCCTTCAAGAAAAACAGAGTTGGGAGCCGGTTTACTACTCGTGCAGTCGCGCCTCGCAGTGCCCGCAACCTCATTTGAGTCGCTCCTTTCGAGTTCATGTTAACAGACAGCCGCCGAGTTCGGCTGGCGTCGCTAACATTGATCCCATGACTGAACTCGGTGATGCAAGTTTCATGAAAATGAGGATATAATCTGTGTTTACTGGCGCTCGCCGGCAGGTCGCCAGTAGCAATAGGATTCTCTAAGATACATTCTCGTGCTAGTTCACCACCGTCGCTTATCGTTATGAACATCATTGCTCGCGGCTAAACAAGAATGCTGTTCCGTCCAGCCTGTGACGCGATCTACAGCCGCTGCGTGGCGGCCCATGTACTTCGTCCGTCTCATGTAAACTCCTGCACCTTCAGTCCTCTTCTCCATTCCTCATCGCTTGGCTGTTCGCGTAGCGGCCGCCCAGAAAGCACGAGGGGCAGGCGCCTTGAATTCGGCGCCTTGCCAGGAAGTTTTCCTATGATTTCTCCTGAACTGGATACTTTTAGCAGCATATGCATTCAGCCGGAGGGAACTGTACTTCGAGTTCCGTCGCCTTTACGGTGTAGCCTAAATTGCGTGTGCGTTTAGAGGCATAATGAGGTAGGAATAACCTAATTCATTGCCGTGACCAGACTACACTCATTTAGATACTTGAAAGTTCTTAAATTTAGAAACTAAGCAACAAACCATGGCACTGCTAACTCAGCTGTCGACTGAGACTAAATTGTTAACGATCGCATCTCAAATTTGAGAAAGATGCGCTTCAGTCAGAAAGAAACTGCCGTTTCCGCAATGCTACTGAAATGTGCCAGCGCTCCGACAAGCCTCCAGCTATTTGTCGGCGAAGTACACTGTGGCTGCTGTGATATTTTATAGCCTTTCCTAACTACAATTCTTTTGCGAGTGTACGAAGGCTGCCAGCAATGCGAAAACCACTATGCGCTATATGCGGCGCCTCAATACCGGGCGACAGCAGTGCAGCGGTGCAAAACTAAAGTCTGTGCTGTGTCAAAATCTGCACAACCAGATGCATGGTTATAGTTCTCCGTTTACGTGCAGCCTTGCGCTCTTCTTGCGAAATAGCATTCTCAGACTATTTTCCACGAGTAGTCGCAAGCCACAATGACGGTTCATTGCCTCAGAACATCTCACGGATGCTCATCTGTTTTAGTCACGGCCCTCAAAACTCTCAGAAATCTTAAGCATTTCGAGGTAAACGACCTTGCGCGAATATTTTCCGTCGTCCTGTCGCTGTGTCTTTTCCCCCGACGACAATAGCAAACAGCTGCTAGGTAACGAAGAAAAAGAACAGCTTTTTGTTAAAGGCAGTTTACTTCTGCCAATTTCCTGCTACATATGTTCGCGTGATGTAGATTCTCAACATGCCAACGTATTTTGTTGCCAGCTTTTGGGAATCTTGATGGTTCAGCGCGCTTAACCTATTACAAAACGAGAAGATACAACAGCACAGAGCGCGAGTTGTTGTTTCTTCTCGTGCTGTAAGAAGTTAAGCGCATTGAGCCATCATGAACCACTTACTGGGCCCATTTATCGCCATTTTTTGGTAATCTGTCTTAGATGTGCATAGAACGAGCGTTTGTGTTCAGGAATTTAAACTGTAAATAAAAGCCGATAAATATTCAATCCTAATTCAACGAAAAGCGCCCAATCTTTATCCCGCACGTGGCTGATTTAGCCAGACAGTCTACTGATCTAAAACAACGACCTTTAACATACGTTTTGCTTGGCGAAGTAATAGAAGGCGTCGTTGTGCAGGAGAAGACAGACAGGAAATAATAAAAAATTTGCGCTAAGAAACAAGAAAACAGGATGACTCAGTACAATTACAAAACCTTGCGTAGCGACAAAAGGAACCGAAAGTAAATAAATGGTCGCCTTCACGTGCTCTGAATTTCCTTATTTCCTGTTGCTTCCTTCTGCGATAGCTCAACATATACTGGAAAGTGATTAAAAACTGGCGAAAAAAATGTAATAAGTAACCGACGTAAGAATATAAATTGAATGAGTGAATACACAGAATAATATTCGTTTTATTATAATGACAACTCTCCTAAAAAATTTAATACGGGCAAGCGCACCCTGTAAAGAAACAGCCAATAAAATAATTACCATGCCACACCTCCTTGGCCCTTGATGAAATAGTTGACGGGACCTTCAGAAACACTTGCCTTAAGTCAAAGTTCGCTGTATTCAAGCGACTATGCCCAAGGGCTCATTTAGTAAATCGAAGCATTGTGGTTGGAAATATTGTCTTTCAAAAATAGGCTTCTGAAAAATTGGTAAATTACGTTGCAGCGTTGTGTATTTACAATCAGCGTTCCAGCGCGTGGTATCTCTCTGAAATCACGCCAGTTTCGTGTACAGCATAAAAGATACGAATTGCATCTACTTCCGTCACTCGAAAATCGAGGAGCGCCATTTTAGGAATGTGGAACACGAGGAAGCCAGCAGAAAGAGCTTTAAAAAAACTTAAAGCAATATGACGCCTTTCTTTCTTGAAGCACAGGACCAATTTCTGAAGTGCTGCTGACCGCTGTGAATGTTGATATTACCCGTCTTAAAGTTCGCTCAAAAATCCGGAGCCCTAATGTCTACAATATAAAGTTTACGAGTTATTCCAGTTAACTAGTCTTTTAGTAAACTCCAACATGTTCAAATTGTCCTCCTTGCAGTGTAGTTCAAATGATCGCTACACAGCGACTTATCTCTCGTGGGTTTAAAAATGGCAATCTGTAAATATTAAAAATAGTTCACACATATATCTTCAGAATAATATTCTAACAGGAATTTTACGGGAACATTTGCTTACCTAAAAGGCCACTGTAATTTCTGTTATGTTTCAAAAGTTACACTTTGCATACGGATTACATGCCCCCCGTGTTAAGGACCTGAATGCCCCCATTTGGCAATGTGATCATGTATTTCTAAAGCTCAAGTAAAGCTCTTAGGCTCGATCACTATCTTAAGGCGCGAAAATATGGTCGGCCGAAGATTGAAACAAGTAAACTGTACCACAAAACCCCTTGGGCTGAAGTCGGACGCTAAGATTCGCCTATCATGGGGACTGACACAAAAAAAAATTGAAAATTGTTTTTTGGGGAAAGGAAATGGCGTAGTATCTGTCACATCTCGGCGGACACCTGAACCGAGCCGTAAGAGAAGGGATAACGGAGGGAGTTCAAGAAGAAAAGAAGAAAGAGGTAACATAATGGAGGGCTCCAGAATAATTTCGGCCACCTGGCGATCTGTAACGGGCACTGACATCATACAGCCCACGATATCAGTGCCCGTTAAAGATCACCAGGTGGTCGAAATTATTCCGGGCACTGACATCGCACAGCACAATGTCACTTCCAGCACCTCGTTACCAATTTGAACAGACGTTCCCTTGCGAGACTGTTGAAGATTACCTTGGTTTTCTGGATGTTCATTTTAGATACATCGTTTCGCTCTTCTTCTCTAACTCATCGCTCATCCTTTGCAGTTCATCTCCTGATTGAGTTAGCAAAAAAAATCATTAGCAAATCGCAAATTACTTAGGTATTCTTCATAAATTATTATCCCCAACTGTTCCCAATGCAGGCCTAGGAGCACCTTCTGTAAAAAGACAGAGAATAGCATTCTCGAGATTATGTCTCTCTGCCTGACACCCTTCCTTATAGCAATATCACTGCTATCTTTATGAAGGGCAATGGTAGCTGTGCAGTCGTTGCAGGTGTCTTCCAGCATTTTATCATAAAACCCTTGTACAACCTGATTCCGCAATGCCTGCATGACTGCTAAGGTTACCACTGAGTCAAATGCTGTCTCTTAATCAATGAACCCCCCCCCCCACACACACACACACACACGCACACACACACACACACACACACACACACACACACACACACACACACACACACACACACACACACACACACACACACACACACACACACACACACACACACACACACACACACACACACACACATATATATATATATATTTATATATATATATATGCGATGGTTATACTGTGCGCATTTCTCTATGGCCTGATTGATACTGTGAATATGGTTGATTGTCGAATATGCGCTACGAAAGCCTATCTAAGGTATATGGTTGACCTGATTCTATTTGCGATTGCCATAGCAGGTACCTTGTAGGCAACGGACAGTATGCTGATCGGTCTATAAATTTTCAAGTCCTTACCGTCTCCATTCTTGTGTATTAGGATCATGTTAGCGTTTTTCCGAGCTTCTGGTAGGCTCAAGTTCATAAGGCGTTCAGTATACAGGGCGGATAGTTTTCCTAGCACAATCTCTCATCCGTCCTTCATGAGATCTGCAGTTACCTGGTCCTCACCAGCTGCTTTCTCCCTCTGCATTTGTCCTAAGGCTTTCTTTACTTCCTCTTTCGTTACTAGCGGAATTTCCCATCGCTGTGCGTTGCTGCCTCACTCATTAATGTTCTGACACAGCACAGCACACGATGCCAGTTCCCCTGAAAGATCCCCAGGTGGTAGAAATTATTCCGGACCACCTGGCAATCTTTAACGGGCACTGACATCGGGTGGTGTGCGAAGTCAGTGCCCGTTAGAGATCCCCAGGTGGTCGAAATTATTCCGGACCACTTGGGGATCTTTAACGGCCACATACATCACACAGCACACAATGTCAGGGCCCATTAAAAACCCCAGGTGGTCGAAATTACTCCGGACAACCCGGGGATCATTAACGGGCACTGACATCGTGTGCTGTGTGATGTCAGTGCGCGTTAAAGATGCACAGTTGGTTCGGAATAAGTTAGACCACCTGGGGATCTGTAACTGGCACTGACATCACACAGCACACGATGTCAGTGTCCGTGAAAGATCCCCAGGCGGTCGAAATTATTCCGAACCACCTGGGGATCTCTAATGGGCACTAACATCACACAGCACACGATGTTAGTTCCCCCTAATTATCCCCAGGTGGTCGAAATTATTCCAGACCACCTGGGGATCTTTAACGGGCACTGACATAGCACAGCACACGATGTCAGAGCCCGTGAAAGATCCCCAGGTGGTCGAAATTATTCCGCACCACCTCGAAATTTTTAACGTGCACAGACATTGCAGAGCACATGATGTCAGTTTCAGTGAAAGATCCCAAGGTGGTCGAAATTATTCCAGACCTGGGGATCTTTAACGGGCACTGAAATCGCACAGCACACAATTTCAGTGCCCGTGAAAGATCCCCAGGCGGTCAAAATTATTCCAGACCACCTGGGGATCTTTAACGGCCACAGACATCGCACAGTACACGATGTCAGTGCCCGTTAAAGATCCCCAGGGGGCCGATATTATTCCGGCCGTGCACTCCCTAAAACCTGAAATCCATCAGCAAACGGCCTTGGGCTGACGCATAAAACCAACTGATTACCGGCTTTGCTAACCATCGGCCAGAGTTTGTCCGGGCATGACCTAAGAAAATTCTAGCCACTATCCGGTCGCGGAAATTGTTTTATTGTCATGTGGCTTGCTTGAAAAGGATGGTACAATTTAATCGCTTTGTACGCATTGAAATGGCGATTTAGCCATAACATGGCTGATTATATTAAAAATTGGCCAAAAGTTCACATCTTTTTGTTAGGGTACCCTGATGCTCTGTAAAAACACTTCAGTTTGCGAGCTGGGTTCAATATCAAAAATTCAAAACACAAGAAACCAAAAAAGCAACGCATCGAAACATCCTGGTTGCAACGCGAAGACTAGTTAAACATTAAAATACGTGGGCCAACCCGCATTTCCCAGATAACGCCACGATGAAATTTAAAAGGAAAGCTTCAACACAACCGTAAGTCAAGTGATCTTGAAGTGGTTAATAAAACTTTTTATGACAGCAGAAAGCGCATAGTAAGGAAAAAGCGCAAATGCAATCTAGATAACAGCATCTGATAAATTTTTGCATAGGTTTCAGGTCAGCATGGCTGGCCTTCGGTGCATTCAGGAGCCAAAAGACGAACAAGTGTTTCCTGCATTATAGTAGCCTGTGCGACTGCTTTTCGTAATAAATTCTTCTTTCCGGCTGCCTGCACAGCCTGATATTCTATAATTTCCCCGAAGGCCGAACCCAAATTATGAAGCCATTTAAAGTCCCAGTCTGGGAGCGCGAACCAAAGAATGCGTTGCATGTCAAAGCACATGTCCGAAATCCCATCTTTGACTGAAGACTCGCATTCAACGTTGACAAGGCCTAAAGTAGCGCACTTTCATATTCCTGTCAACTTCCCACAGCATCTGTGGTATCGCCAGTGTGTTGCATCGTGATATAGATGCGTAATGTAGGCCTTCATCGGAAGTACTGGACTCTGAATGCTTCTCAAGAGATTCATACTCAGACATTCTAGATAAAAGCATTTTTGGGTGGGAAATCGTTTATGGACGAATTTTTTCATATATTGTAGGATTTCACTATAACAATCAATATATCCGGAGATCACCAGACGGCAGTCTTCTATTTTTTTTCTATTGATGTTTTTGCAATGGTCAAAAGCGCTCCCCATTGGTTAATAACTGTTCGATGCGAGCGCTGCAAACACATTGAAAGAAATATTTCGCTGCGTATCAGAATAATGAAACATACCTTCAATATTTCCTTAACAGTGTATTACAATTTTCCAATTTCAATATTCTTGCCCGAGAAAGCTGGACTTGAAAAAAAGACTACAGACAATCGCAGAAGCATGAAATTACGAGTATTACAGCCTGAATGGCGAGTGGCTACTGGATAGGTTTTCCAGTGCAGATTATTTCAGCGAAACACTGAAGTCAATATTTGTGTTTGACACGGGATTATCTGAACACGTTATTTTTACTTATACTCGATCAATTACTAGGAAAACAAGACAAGATAAATGGCTCATCTTTTTTTTTGCACTTTGTCTACACAGAGATGTAAAGTTACTGAAATAAAACGGTGCATATCTACGCAATGTATCGCCTTCTAGTTTATTTTAAATTCATGAAAACACCAATAACAACAACGGCCTCAGAAATGTATCCTGAAACTCTTTGTTTACTAGAAAAAGAATGTCTAATCGAGTTGAAAGAATTAGGAAGGGAGATAAAATCAAAGAAACCAGGATGGTCTATCTACAGTACTCTCATAGAAAGTGGGCCCTAAATGTGCTTAAAAGTGTATGGGAAATATGTGGCCTACCTGTCGACTTTCTAGGCAGAAGCAATAACAAAGAAAGCCGAGAACTTCTATAAGTATATTTCAGTAGAAAGAAAGAAACAGACCGGGACCACGAATCGTCAATAGGGGTGTATAATATTGAAGTTCTAGCGTTTGAAGCCACGCCGATTCGATTCCTTTTCTTTCTGCATTAAATTCGTATAACACGGAGGTCGTGCCTTGCTCTGGAAATGTGTGCAAAATCTATGTGCCGTCAAATTTGCGCCTGTTCCCCGTTGCTTCTCTTGTTTACACCTGTTCAGCGCAACCCCTATACATCAGAAATGAACACCTCACGTGGAATGCAGTCTGTATAATCGGAATGCTCTCACGGCACCAGCAGAGATTGTTTGCCTCCGAGAAAGATATTATAGATAAAAAAAAGAAAATAAGGCTTGAATAGCATTCATATATGACTACTGTTATTAGTATAGGGTTGCCGACTAGAGCATTAAGAGTCGGAAGACATCGCGTTGCAAGCTTGCGGTAATCAAAGGTGCTGATTTTTACAAATGTCAAGCGACAAACATAACTGCAGCTGTGGCAGCTCGTCTGATGGCCGTCACAAAGCAAGATGGTTGTTCACACACTTTCTACGCATTCATTATTTTGCTGCAGTTCCTACAGACTCACGGGAATTAACCGGACAGTGATGATTATGAATGGAACGTAAACTCGCAGCGCACAGAAAAAGGACAGCGTTCTAGGTCACAACCCTACTGAAAAATGTATATAGGTTTTAACGGGTCAGCAAATAGGATTATGGCACATTTGGTTTGGCTTTATAGGATGGACGTCCTAAAGCGGCTCAGTCTATGAGGGACGCCGTAGTGGAGGGCTCCGGATAATTTCGACCTCCTGGGGTTCTTAACGGGCACTAGCAATGAACAGTACACAAAATTTTCACATTTTTCCTCCATCGAACTGCTACCGTAGTCGGCGGGTTCGAACCCACGACTTGCATGCACTGTGTGATGTAAGTGCACGGTAATTAACCACGGGTAAAGGTATTTATACGGAGCCCTCAACAACGGAGTCACCCAAAGGCTGAATCGCTTTGGAAGCTTGATCCTATAATGTTAAACGAAATGTGTCATAATGCTATTTGTCTCCTATTCAAACCTGTACACATTTTTCAATAGGGAAAGTATAAAATTTTGAACTTCCAGCTCTAGCTTCTACATTACTGCCACGGGGCCTTGGCCGCTTCTATTCAATATTCGGTTGGTAGGCTTAGAACACTTGTGGGGTTGATTCTTATGTGGAAGCAAATACCTCTGCAGAGTTAGCTCTCTTTCAGTCTGGGTGGGAGAATGTATCAATAAAATCGCCATAAATACGCTGAAAACCTTATTCTGTTTTGAATGCAATTTCTTATGAAGCTCGATTGACTTAAACGTTATGGGGCTACAGGCAAATGCAGTATTATTACGTGTAATTATGAGGAGTTTTCTTCAAGCATGACAGATTAATTTCACAAGAACGATTTTATACAATTCACAATGTGCCGATTTGTCATCCTAAAGTATAATACAGTAAGATTTCAAAGACTTGCCGATGCTAGTTCGGGTAGATATGATATAAAATCTTGCGCCGGGCCCGCTAAATCCTGCTATCACGCGAATACAGAGCTCTAGGGTTTTGTTATGGAGGCTCAGTAAAAGTATTGACTTGTAGTAAGTAGAATGTCGTAAGGAATTTATCCTGAGACACTTCGGGACGTTAGACGCCAAAGCCCTATCCTGCGACGTCCGTGGCGAACAAAAATATCAATGAGTCCAGGAAGATGCAATAGCTCCAAGAAAAAACGTAAGCAACCTAGAGATGTGTTAGAAGACGTGTGGGTATCCACATGGAGACCTGACCAGGACCTCTCAGAACCATTTTCCAGGGGGGGGGGGGGTACTCTGCATTTGTGTACACCGTTCAAATCGACCTGTGGCTATTCTACAGTGCACTTAAGCGGTGCAGGCGGCCCTAGTGACTGTACGGGGTTGCCTCCGACTCTGCTGAACAAGTTTCAGCTAGCGTAGTCGTTCAGTGATGAACGGGAACAGCGCGAGAACCAAATTTATTCTTTAGAGGCGTAGGTGAAAAAAGATACAACACGAGCGCCCGTCTCGTGTCTTTCTTCAGCTGTGTTGTCAAAGAGAAATTTATGTTCTCGCGCTGCTCCCATTCATCTTGTAAATTTCAAGACAGCCATTGCAAATTTTCTTTTGTGAAGCCACCCACCCTTGAAATCGTCTGTGAGGCCACCCACCCCTCATGTAAAACCCCTGTCCAAGGGGCATTTGAGGACTAAATAAATAAATAAATAAATAAATAAATAAATAAATAAAACCAACAAGCTGGCCAATAAAGTTTTTAACAGCTATCCACTTGACACATTGAGACCATCAAATGTGTTTGTTTACTTTTGAATTCTCTAAACACAAACGGCGACATACAAGCAGTCGTGCATTTGTTTGTGTACCGTTGCGCTGCCTAACTTAGGTATTTAAGAACATTGTCGCGAATTAGTAACGCGTCGCCGACTTTCCGCAGGGAAACGCTATCGCGTACAGATTCGAACAAGAGAACAAAGAGATCAAACAAAACGAAACGAAGCCGCATTTATAATTTAAAGGAAAAGGGGCCAATAAGGAACGCACACGAAAACAAGAAAAACACACAATCAACACTCGTACAACGATACAGAATAAAAGGAAAGAGTTCACCAGGTACTGAGCGCCCCACCTGAAGTGGGGAGGCCTTGCAGACAGGGCGGAACGCTGGTTGATGAACTGCGACGTGTCGCTGGCGTTGCGTCGACAGAAGCGGCGAAAGAGAGCCAGGTGTTATTAGGAGCGAAAAAAACTGCAGGAAGACGCCGGTGGTCTTTAGTCAACAGCCCGGAGAACTTTGCAGCAGCAAAACTGTAGCCAGGTATCGTCGATGGCGTCACGAAACGCCTGAGGCTTCAAGCAGGCTATCCAAGAGCGCCTGTCGGCAGCACGGGCCCTCAGTCTTTCGGCTGCCACATACACGCTCGCAAGAAATGCAGTAGGCTTGGGTCTTTGTTCCAAGGGAGGTCACGGCTGCACGCACCCAACATCCGACGGCTGCCACCTCTACGCTGGAATGACCCGACCTCCGCTGCTCTGTCTTCCTTCACACCTCGGTTTTCTGACACGTCAGCTCTCCGGTCCTCGTGCTCGCCACGCTCCGTGTCGCCGTCACCTCGCACACGCCGTTCGCACTGCACACGCACAACGCTGGGCTGGCACGCGCAGCGCTTCGCTGTCCGACGCACCACTGTCGACGCAGCGCGTTCAAAAATCCTCCGCAGATGTGTTCTGCACCTCGCAAACATGATGTATCGGGCCCAGTGCTCCAAGCATGGAGTATTTATAGCTCTTACATTACCTATCTAAAAAAAGGCCATCTAGGGCCGTAAGGGGAGAGGAAATAGAGCCAGGTATGGCTGTTTTGTCAAAAAAAGAATGGCCGCGGGATCTGCTACTGCTGGTCTGAAAAAAATAAAGACAACGAAATGAGAAGAATGGCGCGAGATTTTTGGAACGGGCGCGGTAAACAAACCAACCAACGTATACTGTAAAGCAGTTATGAGATCGAGGACCAGATCGCGAACAATGCAGGGTTAAAATTTGTGTGGATCTTGAGGGGTTATAACATCAGCCCTGAGAACTGTAGTTGTAACACTTCAAGAGCTAGTGTCGCAAGCGGAGATAATTCTGCGTCCTCAGTAGAGGTGAATAGATATTATGGCTGAGCTAAAGCTGTATATAGAAGTAAAAAAATTGGGAGCCCAGATTTTTGCATTGCACTTCCCGGCGACGCGTAATTCTAACTAGAAAATGTTGCGCGGGTATATAGGCTATCATTCCTGTTAGGGACTCATGTGATCTATCGCTTTTAGCAGCAGTAAATGAGTTCTCATTTTTACGTAACAAAGACATGAAAGTTTGCTTTAGATATTAAACGTGCATAAAGGCCATAGTGACTCTGTGAAATATTTGCGCCCTTGTCAAGAACAATCATTTCAATATAAATGCTACATTTATCGATGTTTTTCTCACCGAACGTCTTCACACGTTGTTTTGGAGCATTAGCTCTACTGGTCGAGTTTCGAGCCTGCGAGTTATGCTAATTACACGCATAGAATCCAAGATGGCGGACCCCTGGTGGTTGCCATGGTGACTGAGATGGTTCTATAGTGGATTAAAATTGATAACAAGTGGCAAAGTCATGCCCGAGCACCACAAGTGGAAACTGAACTATGTCGATCCGGTAGATATCCCGTCTAGTAGGCGTCAAAGTCTCGAAACAGACATTCGTGTGTAGTCTGAGGGCCAACCGTTTGCTGCAGAATGTTTCGAATGGTAGGATATGACTCAGCGTTTCGCGCGGCACAAACTTACTAGATAAGTTAAAGCCTAGTTTGCCGCAGGCAATCTAACCAGTGACGAATCCTCGCACGAACATTGCGGCTCAACCATTTGTCGCAGAGTTGAGTTCAGTTGAGTTTTGTGCTACAGTTGGGATTCGCCTTGTTCATTCGGCCGGAAATTGCTCCACCATAGCGTCATTTGTACCTTAATATTGATCTAAAACCATTCGGATTCACGCCGCTATGCGCACAGTCACTTATAACTGTGCATGCTGCACTCACGCCGCCACCATCTATGCACACATTCACTCATAGCAGAATATTGTCCACTCCAGCAGCCACCATCTGCGCACACATTCGATCGCAGCAGACTATAGTCCGTTCCTGCTGTCACAATTTAGAGACAAGATCCGTGTCCCGCAGAAATGTTAAAAGAAGGCCTGCAGCCTCCCTGCTGCATGTCTTATTTCCACTCGGTTAGAAAATGTCCTAAACTGTACTGTGAAGAGCTCCTGTCTTCTTGAAGGAATCGAACATCACATACCTTTCCGCGTTGTACTCTGAACAGTACATATTAGAATGTTCTATATCCCCACAACACACCACATAAAGAGCAGAGCGGAGACGATGCTATACCTGTCTTCAGCACCTATGCAGTAGTCCTCCTTCTCAGTCCCTTGGTCACACGTGGCTTGAGAGGCGCACTCCACAGTGTACTAAAATGATCGAGCACCATTTCTCTGAAGAGTCATTTTTCATATTGAAGTACTTTTTTGATGAATTTCTTGATAGAGATTTATGGGCGTGGCTGTCTGCCACCTCATTGTCTCTGACTCCAATGTGAGAGGGCACCCATTAGAAATATAGAGTAAAGCCACTGCTGTGCATATTTTGCACCAAGCGTAAGCAGCTTATAGACAAGGCAGCAGTAGGAAAACCGCGCTCCAACCTTTGAATGGCAGATTTTGAATCAGGATGACAATGAATTGAGCCGGACAAGACCCTAACTTCCGTTAAACAGCTTCAATAGCAACACTTTTGACCATTGTGGAGGATACGACAGCAGTAAAGCGAACAGACCACTTATAGTCCAAAGAAAGAATGTAAAAAGCCACTGCGCTAGCTTGTTTGACCTTGTCCACGGAACCATCCGCGAAAATTTGGAGATGGTGGGCATACTCTGTTTCCAAGTGTTCAAGTAAAAGCGAACGCGTTGCTGCGCTTTGCGCTCACATGAGGAATTGTGACCTTACAGTCGAGGGCCGCAGAGTGTTCGGGGTGCTGGCACACGATTTCAGGTTTCGTGCAGCATATAGTTACTAGCTCATTTAAAGTCAAGCTCGCGGGCGGCAGGGGTTCAAACCGGCGACCTATGTTAGGTGTGTCAACTCTCGATATTCGACCACTGCCTCAGCATCGGCGCATTTTTTATAGTGTCAGCTCTTACTACTTACGTTAGTAGAGGACGCGTTTTATGCAATGAAAGTGAAATTCACCAAAACAGTTACCACGTAACCACACTACATTACATAACAACAGATTACGCAATAGCGCCTCAATTGATACCTAAACTTTCTATCCGTTATATATGTGCCAGTACAGCGGCCATCGAAGTGGGACTCCCTTCCTCCCCCTAGGACCATCATTTGCATAAATTTGGGGGTCACCCGTTTGACGCAGAATGTTTGAAGTGGCGGCAAATGACTTGACATGTTCAAGACGATAAGACTACTAATTCAGAAGAAGCCCGAAATATGTGTGCCTCTCTCTCGGGCGCCTCAGTTGCGAACCGCTATCTGGCGGCTTGTGTCCGTGTCAAGTCCGTTTTAAACAGGTATCGGCTAACGAAAAGGTATCCGGTGACGTTGTCGTTCGTTGTAGTACTCGGCGCGCAATGCAATGTTGTCAATAATAAAGAAAAGTATAGTGTCTTTTCCAGCACGCGACATAGCTAGGCGTGGGGTCAAAGCACGAGAAAAGGACAATGCAGGACCTAGTGCCTCGTTGGCCACATGGTCGTGTACGGCACAAAAAAATTACTACGGCACATGGCAGGGGCTCCTGCTCTTCTTGCGTGTGAAAAAATCTGCCTGTTATATTGCTTTGTTAAAATAACACTAGAAATCAAATCTTGCCTTATATAATATCCACAAGCTAAGGCGATGGTCAGCATCGGCGTCGTGGACGCGACCGAAAACGCAAGCGCCCACACATTCAAAGACCCGAAGCGACCACCCGCGAAGATAAATGCAACACAGCGAAGGCCGGAACCGGACTACGCCAGAGAATCCGACACCAAAAGCAAGCAGCAACACGGTCCTGAGTGTCTTGCTTGAATCAGAAACTTTTAGGCGGGGACTACTGTTAAGAGATGTGTAATGGCGCCTACGCAGGCGTTTCAGTATGGATTCGAAAACAAACCTTTTGAATTGAAATTTATCCTGTTGTGTGGGGCATTGGATCATTAAAAAGTCTGGCCCTTTCCTCATTGACGGCAACGTAGCATGATTTGCATATTCATCATCAAGACTAAGTATAACAGCAGGGCGGCATTTGGGGCTACTTGGTTGTGAATACAGATGGATCCAACGCTTCTACCATTAGAAATCTACATGGCAGAAAACAACGACTACAAGACAAGGGCCCAAATGACAACTGGTTTAATAAGAAACATTGGCTATATTAATGCATTTCATGCGCAATCATACAATGCCGAGGAGTGTCGCGCCTGTGCTCTATCCTCTCGTCTTTATTGGTTGACTCGCTACTCCTTGGCATGACGGAGGGGGTGATTACACATTTACCTTCGCCAACCTCTAAATCTGAAAAGCCTCTACTATTTTGCTTTTCATTGTGTCTCGTACTCTAGCAATGAATGTGCTTTCTTGAAAGTTTGGCGCGCATTTCTTTTGCGAACGCGATGGCGAAGCAGCGAAGCTTCGCGCTCTGGTGAGAGTTATTTTGATGATCACTCTGTCTAGTATTGAGGCACCTGTCAGATTAGCCAATGGAACTCTTGTCGCATGGCAAGAGAACATTGTAAATGATACCTAAACCAAGGTATATAAATTTTAACGCTGTAGCGTTCAAGGTCTCGTGTCGCAGAGAAACCGGTTTCGGCGTTGACCGGCGGCAAGAACCCGAAAAATGCCAAACCGTCAAAGCCTTGACGTGACAACTACATGACCTCGCGCGAGTAATCTAAACGCCACAGTGCGATCACACTCTGGCTTTCCGTATGTGATGCTGCTTCGCTAACTAGCTTCTTCGGATTGGTCGCAAACGTTGTAAGGACGTTTATAAATATCAGGTAAAGAAATTGCGGTGTAAAGCAGATTTGAGCGAATCAGATGCGATTCGAACCCACGACTCTTAGATTGGGGGATGGGGACGCTACCAATATGGCACAAAACTCGTCGCTTTAAGCTGAATAGAAGTGCGAATGAATTGTGATCTTTGACTTCGTGCGGTGTCTTCAGCAAATGCACTAATGTGTGCATAGTTAATTATGACTAAGCTAGAGTGATTAGGTAATTCAATCATACTATTTCAATTTCTAAGGTGGTTCACTGCGCTTGAACAGTTTGATGTGTGTGCATGTGTAATGTATCGATGTGTAAGGTGTGATTCGGCCATCACTAACCAGGGAAAGAGAGAGGTGTCAACACTCCATGGGGGCGCCGAGAGTGCCACCACGTGATGAACAGTTACTATTTTGAGATTAGCCTTCTTCTGTTGTCTGGCTGAAAGCTTCCATTCGTCGCAAAGTCTGCAGAGTTGCGCTGCAATTCCGTCTTTCTGTAAGGAGTGAAGGGAAAGTAGATTTTATGCGGGTAGAAGTAACGAAGCGAAGGTTATCTGATCGGCCGCTAAATTCAAGACAAGAGTGAAATTTCATAAGTCATGGCGAGGGGGCTTGAACCACCGCCCGATTTAAAGGGTTCAGCCGTATCCATCCATCCATCTGCGGGACGTTTCCGGAAAAGAAACATCCGCGGATGTTTCGATTTTGTCTTCTTCATGTTTGCTGCGCACACCGATGTAGACACGTGAAGCTCCTAAACCTAACGCTCTCAAGTCCAACACTGAGGCACCACTGTTGGATCAGAAATTTTTTCTTCGAGTGCATATTCATATGTGTCGGTCTTTTCTTTATCTGCTTATTAGGCTTTTAGAAGAGGCTAATTTACTACCAGGGACCGTTCAGCAACAGAACTTCATACCTGTTGGCAAATTTCTCTGAAGCATGGCGAACTTTGTGTGCATGTAGAGTTACATGTGTCCAACACATGTAGGTTTCATTTTTTTGGTGTCTTGACGTCCAAAAGTCGAATCATGGATTTCTGCGGGAGCTCATCGGTAAATCCTAAATCGTCGAAGACTGCTTGGCAAACATCTGAGATAGTAGCCAGTTCCAAGCGATTTGATTTTCCAAAAAGAAAACGGCAGAAAATCACCGAGGTATCTGATAGATTCGAGCAATTAATACTGTGCAAACGTTGATTTCAGCAATCCGTTTTCTTTTTCCTACGTATATGCCTGATAATTATCGCTGCAATACAAGACCCTATATCAATGCAACTCTTCTGAATGTATATATCAACTCCAATTTTACATACAAGAAACTAAGGCACTTTTCACACGCTGTATGAAACAGATTTTTCTAAAAAACACTCATTCTGGAACATGAGAGCCCGAAAAAGTTCAAAACATTCGTCAACTGCAGTGTAGGCCGCCTTAAGTGGGTCGTTAAATTACATGACTTTTACATCCATGGATGCAGAGGTTACCGGCTTCACTTCTTGAGAAGTGTAACGATGTCCTCAAAGCACTGGAACATAAATGTGCGCTGGTAGATAACGTATGACGCTTCTCTGCCACGTCTTGCTGTCTTAGGTAATCGTCCGGAACGAATTTCTTTCCTTGTGCACAATTTTCACAGAGAACATAGGCTTAAGTGTCAACTACTTACATTACTCGACTTGTTTCTCAAGTTGGAGGAGGACGTGATTTGCACAAAGGTCTGCGGCCTGTTCTCTGCTTCCATCAAATTCTGCTGTGTTTACCGCCCTTAGATGGCAGTGAGCATTTTCCGAAAGATGTATAAGGAGCCTAAAAAGGAACAGAAAAGGAACAGCACGCGGAGAAAATACATTTGTTTGTGCATTAGGCACTATTTCAAATATTTCATTGTCACACGCAAGAGTTCCATTGGCCAATCTGGCAGGTAACTGAATAATAAATCCAGGATGCTTCGCAACAAGCTTCACCAGATCAAGAAGCCTGTCCAACTTGCCACCCATTACGCAAGACACAAATGCACACCTAGCTTTCAAGAAACCACAATCGTTGCTACAGCGATACACAAAAAGTCAAGAGAAATAATAGAAGCCTTAGAACACCCTGCGAATCCCGTGCCAGCGCACGTGGAGTCGTTTTCGTTTTTATGTCTGTTGTGACGTCTGATCGGTATGGTCCCCGCTTGACTGAATTAAAGAAGTTGCCCGCAAGGACATTTCATTACATCCGGATGTAGGACCAGATATGCAGCGAAATAGTTTCGCGACAATAAAGGTGGACAGAGCCAGTGGCATCATAAATTGCTATGAGAAAGCGAGCTTCTATGAAATGTGAGTTTCGAGAAGCTAGTAATCAACCAAAGAAGAGAAATATTTCGTTGCTTCTGTGAGTGACAGCCTCACTAAATATGGCGTGCAATTTAAATAACGTTATAGTTTTCAAGATTTTTATAGCTGCGACATCGTGGTTTTATTTAGTACTTTCGCAGTGTTCCGCCACATTCTAGTGTTGAGGCTCTCAGGTTTTCATAAAAGAGAGAAGCGAAATATTAGTGCCCCCTTTGATGCCAACCGTCTTCGGAGCAAGTTTTACCCTCTTAAAAGAATTTATTTGGTTCGGTCTACAATATGGCTGTTTAAAAATTTCGCACATAAAAAAATAATTGGCTGAACCTCTTTTAGCTTAGTTAAAAAATTGCGGGATTCGGTTGCTGCACGGCCTTCCTACAGCACGTTGTTGTGCTCGCGCTCCCTTCCTGCGGTTGAGTTCGGCGAATTTGTACATGGGGGAGGTTTCCCTGGAAACCACCGTGAAGGTGAATGAGCCCTCTGGAAGAAACGTGGCTGCAGGAGCATCGGGTGCAGCGATGATAATAGCATCCCCACGTGTTCGAACAGGCTATCGGGAGCAGCGACAATAATAGCGTCCCCGCGTGTTCGAACATGTCATCGGATGGAGCGACGATAATAGCGTCCCCACGTGTTCGTTTCGGTCATCAGACGACAAAGTACAAGATCAGTGTTGCCCTCCTCAGTCACGCTGGGGTTGAACAATTGCCCGTGAGCTGCGCCTTCGACAGAAGATCCGCGTTCCGGTCATCAGTACAAGATCATTCAACCCCTGCTGGGAGACAGCTCGCATTCCTGTGTCACGCAGGCGCCTTCCGGTTCCACATGGGCGCGGTCCGGACGCACGTGCGCGCCCACCTGGAGGCCGCGTGGACGACAACGTGACCAGGTCCTGTTCCTTTTCCCTCGACCGAGCTGCGAGAGAACATCAGGACCGCCCTGCTGTGGGTGGTGCCATCAGTGTCATCGTGTGAATGCACATCATACTTCAAACTGCATTCCCCAGCTAGGGATCTGGGGAATACGAAGAGTATTTAACGAGCTGCTCATTTGGTACCAAGGAGAGCCCCCTTCTTGAGAGATACCCTTCGCTGGGAGAGACTCCGACTCCTACGAAGCTCTCTTTACTGAGAAGCACTCTCAGTTGCCCGTACTTGTACATAATGTAAATAGTCCTTGTATAAAGTTTTCCAAGTTTTCTTCCTCCGATAGTCCTCGTCTCTCCTCCGGCCCAGTCACGCTACCTTGATCCCAACAACTGGTGGCAGCGGTGGGATGATGCTACCTGAATCCCAACAAGTGGATGAGAGCTGTGCGACGTCCACGTAAAGCTACCTGTTACAACGGACCTCGGCAGCTACGGGACAAACGGGCGTCAGCTATACCTTGGCAGGGTGAGTGCCCAATGTTTTCCGTTCATTTCGAAAGACCGTACTAGCACAGGCAGATGCTAGGTGCGGATTCCTGTTGTCTGGGAAATTGATTTAGGGAAACTGTTTAGTCCACTTGAAGCTAGGGCTTTTGTTCTAGTGCCCTTGCTAACGCATGGTGGAACTCACAATGTAGACGTTAAACGTGCACTAGCTGCTCGAAATATCCAGCAACTGGGGATTTCGCTACGTTCTGCAAAAAGAAAAAAAGAAATTCTCGAGGTTATGCGGCAGGAGGAGGTGACTTCTGATGAGGTCGACGAAGCTTGGGAAACGAGTATTGGACGCAAAGAAGAGCAGAAAAGACGGGGGTTGTGCGAGCAGAAAGAAAACGAAGAGCTTCGGTTGGCTCAAGAGAGACGGGAGGCCCTTGAGGCTGAGGAAAAAGCGAGAGAACATGCTCGAAAAGTGACGGAGCTCGAAATCGCTTCGAACGAAGAGAATACGGCGCGTATTAGCCCTGTAGCTTCGGTAGAGGAGCAAGGGAGGCAGAGATTGCAGGATCTCGTCTCACCATACCGCGTGGGAGACGATATTGCACTCCTTCTGGTAAATTTCGAACGTGCATGCCGGAAGATGCACATCGACAAGAGCGCTTGGACGGAGAAGTTAATTCCTCTCCTTCCGTGCGAGGCTGCCGAAGTGGTGGCTCATCTCTCACAGGAAGATTGGGACGACTACGAGAAGGTAAAGGGCGCACTGCTTGGAAAGTATCGGCTTTCTGCTGAAGCCTTTAGGCAGCGATTCAGGCAAGCAAAGAAGGCGGACAGTTGCATACTCACTTCGCGAACCGGCTTAAAGTCAACTTAAACGAGTGGCTTAAGACCGCTGAGGTGCACGGAAGTCATGACAAGGTACTGGAGTGCATCGCACTAGAGCAGTACTATAGCGCGATTCCAGAAGATATAAGCTTATGACTGCACGATAGGCTAACAGATATAGACCTAGACAAAGTGGCACAGCTCGCAGACGAGAATTACGTTCGCCGAAACCTCGAAAGCAAGGCAGGGTACGGTAATACGTTAGGAAAAGAAAAACCTATTTAAAGAGAATACTCGACCGAAGGGTGCCACCAGAACGCCGGGATCACCGAACAGAGGATGCGGGATAAAAAGGAGGAGGCAGTGAAAAGATTGAGTCACCCAAATCAACCGATTCGCCGAAACAGCAGTAACCAGCAGCTCGTGCGTTTGAAGTGCGAAAGCCCATTGTCTGCTATAATTGCAACAAGGAGGGTCACATCTCATTGAAGTGCAAACAGCAAAAGATGGCGTTCGCGTGCATGCGGGAGTCGGAAGAAATCCTTAAATTGCTGGAGCCATACATGCGGGACGTGGTGATAAATGGCAAGAAATTCAGAGCACTGCGGGATTCAGCGGCTACAATAAATGTTGCTCACCCGTCCTGTGTTTCCAGCATGGACTACACCGGCCAATGCGCCTGGATAAAGCAGGTCGCCGAAGAACAGAGTGCGTGCTTGCGTATAGTGAAGGTGACTCTAGAGGGGACTTTTAGAAGGCTAGACACAGAAGCGGCAGTTAGCGCAAACTTGCCGAAACACTTGCCCTACCTGTTTTCGAACACATCCGAGCAGCTGCTGAAAAAGAAAGGTCTCTCTTTCACCTCGGGCTTGGCTTGCATAGCGCTAACTCGTTCTCGAGCGCGAGAGCTCAAAAATAGACTCGACTGCGCTCCGATGAATGAGCACGCACCGAACCATTCTCCAGACCTGCCGGGGGATCCTCGCAGGAAAACTGATCTGTCTAAACCGCATGAGCATGACCATGAAGACGTTAACAAACCAGCGGTAGCTCACGATATCCATTGAACTGCCGATTCCGTAGAGAATGGGGCAACAAGAACCAACGCGAAAGGTTCGACATTAACACCTGCTTCGACTTTTTGGGAGGAGTTGACTAAGGTTGATAGGAAATCACTCACTGCAGAGCATAAAAGCGACCCATCGTTAAGAGCTCTAAGCAATAATGTGAGAGAGGGATTCGCCAGAAATAACATCAGCTTTCATGAAAAATGAGGCCTTCAGTACCGAAATACTGCAACTCAAAAGGACACGCATATGATCAACTCCGGGTGCCTGATAAGTACCGGCAGCAGCTTCTAGAGCTCACACACGGAAATGCATTGGCGGGCAACCTGGGCATAAAGAAAACAAAAGCTAGATTAGCCCTCGAATATTACTGGCCTCGCTGCTGGAAACATGTGGAACAGCTGGTTAGATCTTGCGACACCTGCCAGCGGGTCAGCAAGTCGACGGATAAATGGAAAGCGCCCATGACACTAGTTCCCTTCATTACAGAGCCCTTTTGGCGTCTTGTAATAGATGCTGTGGGCCCGCTGCCAGCATCCAACTCTGGTTGTCGCTACATTCTGACCTCACTGCGCGTGGCAACCAAATTTCCCGAGGCCATTACCTTGAAGGAGCTAAGTTCCGCATGTGTTTTAGACGCCCTTTTGTCAATGTTTTCTCGTGTAGGGTTCCCTGCAGAGATACAAAGAGATAACTGGAGCGTGTTCACAAGCTGCTTGACAACAACGTTCTTTGAACGGTGTGGGATTAAAATAATCCGCAGTTCCATTCACCACCCTCAGTGAAATCCAGTCGAGTGCATGCACTCTGTCCTTAAGAGGATGCTTAGGCCTCTGTATTTTGAGCATAAGGAATATAGGAAAGGCTGCATTCCAGCAGCCCTCTTTGTAATGAGATCCGTCCCCCACGGAAGCACAGGATTTAGCCTCGCTAAACTAGTCTATGGGCGTGACTTGAGGACCCCGTTGCGCATGCTGAGGGAGTCATGGGAGGGTTACGGAGAGGGTCCCTGTGTAATGGAATACGTTCTAAAGCTACTGGAAAGACTTGCGAAATCCAGAGACTTCGTTGAAGCAAATGCCAGAGCAGCGCAGTGACTGTCTAAAGTGCACTACGACAAATCCGCACGCAAACGCACCTTTCAGCCTGGCGACCAGGTGATGTTGCTGCGTCCGTCAAAAGGGAACAAGCTTTATGTGCAATGGAGAAGGCCAGCTAAGGTGGTGTCCAAGCTTTCAGACATCAACTATGAGGTAAAATTTAAGAACAAACACAATCGGATAATTCACAGTAATGTGATGAATCCTTATGTGCAGCGTCAGGCCGTGGTTAACATGGCGCTGGAAGAGATCTCAGACATACCTTATGTCCCTGATGAGTACGAGCAAGCAGCGAATGAGCTGCTAAATTCTATCGAGAAAGAGCCACGTTTGACGGAGGAGACATGAAAAACGTCGTCCGCGACTTTGAAGCGGTGTTTTCAAACAAGCCAGGAAAAACAACCCTCATCGAACGCGACATTCAGCTGTCCAGCGAACAGCCGATCAGGAGCAAACCGTACCGTGTCTCTCTAAGGCAAAAGGAAATCATTGAGACGGAGATCCTCCGTATGTGCTAACTTGGCGTTATAGTGCCCAGCGAAAGTGACTATACGTAACCAATAATTATTGTAGAGGTTCCAGGCAAGGATCCGAGACCTTGCGGGGACTACCGGAGACTGAATTCAATCACAGTGGACCAGACCTGTCCCATTCCGAATATAGAGGAGAGGGTTAAAACAGTCGCTGAATCAGAATGTATATCCACACTGGATTTAGTTCGTGGTTACTGGCTGGTGCCACTCACTGAGCGCGCCAGCAGGTACACAGTATTCGTGTACCCCGCGGGCACGTTTCGCCCTGTAATGTTGAGCTTCGGGTTGAAAAATGCTCCGTACTGTTTTTCAAAGTTAATGGACCAAATGCTGCGGGGACGTGCAGATTTCGCTCTCCCCTACCTTGACGACATGGCCGTTTTCTCACAAAACTGGGAGAAGCACACTGAACACCTGCGTATTGTGTTGAGCCGACTGCTCGAGGCTGGTTTAACGGTAAGGGCGGCAAAATGCCACCTGGGGTGCGCCGAAGTGAACTATCTTGGGCACGTGGTTGGACGAGGCCAACGCAGACCTGCAGATCTAAAGTGTCTGCCGTGGTGGAGTACCGTCACCCAACCACCAAATAGAATCTAAGGGCTTTTCTTGGCCTAGCAGGCTATTATCAGCATTATGTAAAGGACTACTCTGATTTAGCCAACCCCCGACAGACGCGGTGAGAAAAAGGGAGCCTACCAATCTTTCTTGAGACCAAAAGAAAGAGAAGGCATTTCAGAGTCTGAAAACGACCCTTAGCGAGCGCCCAATACTGGCAGCGCCAAATTTCTGGAAACACTTTATCATACAATGTGATGCCAGCGACCGCGGGTTAGGCGCTATTCTTTGCCAGGAAAGCGATGGCAGGCACACACGGCTTGTCCATTACTTGAGCCGCAAGCTCAGCACGCGGGAAGAGGCGTATAGCACGTCTGAAAAAGAATGCGCATGCCTCGTTTGGGTGATAGAGAAACTGGCATGCTACATATCCGGGTTCCGTTTCACAGTAGAAACAGACCATTACCCTTTCACTTGGCTGCACAATATGTCGCCCAAAAATGGTCGTCTTCTGAGGTTGAGCCTGGCACTACAGCACCACAGGTTCGAGGTTCACTTCAAGAAAGGCAAGCTCCACACAAATGCCGACGTGCTAAGCCGAGCCTTTTAGCTGACAAAGATTTTACCAAAAAGAGATGTCCCCCAAATTTTTAGTTTTGGATATTTATTTCATATTCTCTTCCTAATGGAGAGCGTATATCTCCCACCTTCTTTGTAGTAATGTTGTTCATAATCAGGTAACATGCCTAGGAGTACGTTTTCTTTCTTTCGGCCAAGGATAAGTAAGAGCGAGTGGTGTAACGTACCTTGACTCTGAGGTATTCGGGCGGGCAAAATTGAACGCCACGTCGGCCAAAACCAGCCACCAATTCCCGTACCGTGTGCCCTCTAAGCACCAACCTGTTTTCATTTAGCGAATTGTTTTCCTCCCGAGTGCACCTCGAGCGGGAGCACATCCCTTGGACAGGCGCCCTGTCTAAACTCCTCGTCGGGAGACATCATGTGTTCATTCAGGCAAAACATTTGATCTCTTCAAGTTTTACTTGAAGTTTTTTACCTAACTGCAGCTTTGGCCCTGAGTTTTGGTCCGGCAGGATGAGTGGATTCTGATGGCGCATGCTTTTGTCAGGTGTGGTTTGGCGTCTGTAATCCCTTTTGGCTAGCATTGCAGAAAATATCCCAAAACGGTCATCTGACGAGGGGAAGCGATGCCGAGCTTCGGCACTGAAGGTCATCCGAAGACTCCCAAAGAGCATATGGTTCCTGGCATGCCCAGTCAGCCAAGCAACGTGTGAGCAGTTCATCGTCCGGGCGCAATATCTGGCGGTGGGGGTACTGTTGTGCTCGCGCTCCATTCCTGCTGTTGAGGTCGGCGAATTTTAACATGGGGGAGAATTCCCTGAAAACCACCGCGAAGGTAAATGAGCCCTCTGGAAGAAACGCGGCTGCAGGAACATCGGGTGCAGCGACGATAATAACATCCCCAGTCTTCGGACAGTCCATCGGGTGCATAGACAATAATAGCGTCCCCACGTGTTCGAACAGGTCATCGGATGCAGCGACGATAATAGCGCCCCACGTGTTCGTTCCGGTCATCAGACGACAAAGTACAATATCAGTGTTGCCCTCTTCAGTCACGCTGGGGTTGAACAATTGCCCGAGAGCTGCGCCTTCTACAGAGGTTCCCCGTTCCGGTCATCGGTACAAGATCTTCCAACCCCGGCTGGGAGACACCCCGCATTCCTGTGTCACGCAGGCGCCTTCCGGTTCCACATGGGCGCGGTCCGGACACACGTGCGCGCCCACCTGGAGGCCACGTGGACGACAACGTTTCCGGGACATGTTTCCTTTCCCTCGACCGAGTTGCGAGAGAATATCAGGACCGCCCTGCCGTGGGTGGTACCATCAGTGCCATCGTGTGATTGGACATCATTCTTCTATCTGTATTACCCAGCTAGGGATCTGGGAAATACGAAGAGTATTTAACGAGCTGCTGGTTTGGTACCAAGGAGAGCCCCCTTCTTGAGAGATACCCTTCGCAGGGAGAGACTCCCGACTGCTAAGAAGCTCTCTTTACTGAGAAGCACTCTCACTTGCCCTTACTTGTACATTATGTAAATAGTCTTTGTATAAAGTTTTCCAAGTTTTCTTCCTCCCATCGTTCTCGTCTCTTCTCTCGCCCAGTCACGCTACCTGAATCCCAACAACTGGTGGCAGCGGTGGGATGCTGCTACCTGGATCCCTCCCATCGTTCTCGTCTCTTCTCTCGCCCAGTCTCGCTACCTGAATCCCAACAACTGGTGCCAGCGGTGGGATGCTGCTACCTGGATCCCAACAACGTATCCCGTCCTAAACGACAGTGTCGCTGGCCGCGGTTTCGCTCTTGATAGGCATTAATCTCCCGACCTCGATTGTGATGGCAGCGTGGTGCTCTCCGATAGTCACCCTTCTTTCTCTCTTCGTTATTATAGCTGCTTCCCCCGCAGTTTCAGATTCAATTTTCTTTTTTCATACCGCTGTGTGTTCGTGTGCGTGTGTGTCTTGACGTCTCACCCCCCATTTGCGGCCCTTGACACCTCCGGCAGTGTCAAGATCCGGATGGTGCCTCCTCCGAAGCTTCCTTTGTGTGGTGCACCCAACGGTTACCATACAGTTCAACGTAGCGGTCAGGGTGCCATATTGTGCGAGCCTCGATTACTCAAAAGTCAGGAGGTCTGCGTATAACGGTTCATGCTGTAGTAGCTAGGTAAACCTCGGTTCAACTATTCAGGGCGAAGCAGCTGCTACAACCACGCCTAGTGATCCCTTAGTGTCAACATTGTCCAACGTCATACATACCTCACTGGCCGCCAGTCTTGGTCTGTGCGTTCTTGAGCAGTAAACCTCTCATTCACAAGCGATAGAGGGCGAACCACTGCCAGCAATTGTAGAAGCGGACGAAGTGTCCCTGCTAAGGTGTCTGCACATCGTTCCAGTGAAAACTCACGCCATCCTCATAAATACGTTCCTTATATCAAGAAAATTGACTTCGGACCATCTGAGGAAGCTCCCGAGGTTTATGCGCCGTCTGACTGGGTGGTAGTAAGCAAATGTCCTTCAGTCATCCTGGTAGCTGGACTGGGCTCTGAGGCTAGGCCTAGAGCCACCGGTGACGCGCTGGCAGAGGTGGCTTAACCGGCGTTGGTCCCTGCCCCCGGTCCATCAGCGGCAGCGCACATCCTGCCTTCTCCAAATGCACCTCAGCCCGAGAGCGATCTTGCCTCTGGGCGGAACTCGGCAATGGCTGCCCAGCTTCCACTGCTGGATGGGGCTTCAACCGTGCAGCCTGAGGAGGAGAGCTCCCCGATGAACCTGTCTTCAGCACCTCCATCCGTACCACCGGCTTCCCGCAGTTGTCAAAAGCGCCCATCAGGGGACACTGCACAGGATTCGTCTCCTGCCAACTGCACCTCATAAGGCAAGCGTTCCTGCCCAGCGTATCCTAACCAGGTGGCTCTGCCGACATCGGGATCGGTATTGAATAAAGTTACCATTAAAGCTCTGGCAGCCAAAAGCCTGACAGACTTTCCGAACAGGGTTCTTGAGGCGAACCTGGACGCGTGTCTTGGGAAAAAGGGTTTTTGTGGCTTCACGTCTAGAACTTAATCTAATACCACCGCTTTGTGGCTACCGACTTTGGCTGCTGTCGAGCGTCTGCAAACGCTCAAGTGCATATCGATTACAAGCGAGATCTCGGTGCCGGTCCAGGTGTACCTAGTAGAAGGTTCGGACCTACAACGCTGTGTTGTTTACAACGTCGACGTTGTCGAAGACCAGACGACACTCCAGCGTGAGCTGTACTGTCCAACCCACTGTGTCATTCAAGCGCGGTATATGGGAAAATGGCGCTCGTGCATCGTCACACTACAGGGCCCACCAACTCTCCCAGAACGACTTTACTACTATGGCTGTATTCTGCTGCCTCGCCCTTACGAACCGAGTGCTGTCTATTGCTACAGCTGTTTCAGACCTGGCCACATGCGCCGATCATACCCTTTTCGAACGGAAGATGAGGCTCGGCCACAAGGCACACCGTCTTACAGGTGCGGACTTTGCAAGATAGCCGACCACGAGATGACCTCTCCAACTTGCCCGACAAAACTGAAAGCAACTGGGAAGGTTCGACGCGGGATCCGTAAGCAATTGCCTTCTAATGAAAACAGAGCTCCGACACAGACATCCAACAGGTTTGCGGTTGTCCAGTGGGATAAAGGCGACTGGCCGGAGCTTTCTGAGCCCAATCCACCTGCAGCCCCCGCCCAACACTCGTACAGTGATAATGTGCGCAAGGATTTCCGTCGCCTTCAAGCTACACAAAAGCACAGCATACCGTAACCTCTGCGTTAGGACATGGGATCAGTTTACGACCAATTTGCCCTCCTTTTAGCCGAGGTCTCTAAGCTACGGCAGCGCCGTGAACTGCTTGCTCGACGTAGACAACCAGTGGAATCCAACTCCACGCCAATCAATGCTGCAGCGCCTTCGACTACGTCCAGCCCTAATGCGTATTTCGCCGACTCTACCAGGTCTTCTGCATCATTGCAGGATAACTCAACAGCATCTTTCCTCCGATTTATGGTAAACCAGTTATCTAACCTGACATCAGTTTTATTACAACGCTTGGAAGCCTAATCGAAAATGGCGTGTACACGTAGTTCTGGTGTGTCCAATGGAACTGCAGAGGCCTCTCCACAAAGCTGGGAGAGCTCAAATCTCGACTTCGCATGAACAAGCTCCAGGTGTGGGCCCTGCTCCTGCAGGAGACCAATGCCTTGCCAACCATTCCGGGCTTTAATGGATACCTGTCGCTTTTAATGAACGATCGTCGTGTGCACACTGTTGCCCCTCCGGAAAAGGCGGCAGTGTACGTTGATTCGCGTTTTCCTCAAGTTCGCCTCTCTCTAGAAAACTGGTGCACCTCATATCAAGAGGTAGTCGCCGTGGCTGTGAAGCTTCCCAAGGCAACTGTTGTGGTCTTGTCATACTATGTAAGACCCGCCGGTGGAGCTCCCTCCCGCATTAATCTGGGGTAGTTATTAACTCTACGACGACAGCTCCCAGGGTGGCCTGTTTTAGTCGATGGTGACTTTAACGCCCTTCATCCGGACTGGGGGTACCCCACTTCAAGCCCCCGTTGTAGGCATGTGCGGGACGCACTCACGGATGCGCTGTTTGTTTTAATCAACCATCCAGATTCAGCTACGCGGACTGTGCGCCATGCTCGCAGTTCAACATATGCTCCGGACCTTACGTGGTGGTCAGGACCTGGAACTCCATTGCGGCACCTGCAGCCAGACTGCTGGGTTTGTGACCACCATTCTATCATCATCGGTCTCCATCCATCATGGGGCCCGCCGATTACGCTGTAGGTGTTCTTTGGTCAACTGGGACACATTTCGCGCCACCGTCGAAGATCTCTCTCTGCAATCATCTACCATTCTTGCGGACTGCATACAAACTGCGCTTAATAAGGCCACTGATGTCACCTGGACGGGCGCAAATCGCCCGACGACGGATGTGGGTCTGCTTAACCTGTGGGCTGCTCGCCTACAAGCGGAGATGGCAGCTTCCCGAGATCCTACTTCTGCGCAAGCACGGACAAGGCTAAATTACCTTATTGCCAAGGTTCAAAGATATGAAGGCGATCTCTCGCGACGGCAGTGGCATGCGTGGTGTGAGCAGTTCTCGATAAAATCATCGAATGCTGCTCTCTGGCGAACGTTTCGTGCAATGAAGCATGGTTACCGTCGTCCTGACGCAGCGGCCACAACAGGCTTCGCAGCTAGCTTAGCCCCGGATGATTTCGCAAGAGAGGCAGCGCGGAAGTTTTTCCCCAAGTATGTAGGGTTGCCTCCAAGGGTCATAGGAGCCCCTTTGGTTGCCATTCCAGCATATGTCGATAAGCTTCCATCTACAGCCGGCGCCAAGAGAATTGCAAGCCCATTTTCAATGCTCGAGTTGCTTGCAGCAATAGACGAGGCTCGTCGGAAGACTGCGTCCGGTCTGGACTCCATTCCGTACGAGGTTTACAAGAACTTAAGTTCCGCTGTACTGCTTCAACTCCTCGCCACCATTAACAAGGTATGGATAGAAGTCATCGCACCAGAAACCTGGAAATCGGCTACTGTATTCCCCATACCAAAGCCGGGGAACCCGCCGACGGACCTCGGAAATTTCCGGCCTATATCGCTTACGCCAACATTATGCAAGCTTGCCGAAAAAATGCTTGCCACACGACTCTAGTGGTGGCTTGAGCACCATAGTTTCTACCATCCCGCCCAAATTGGCTTTCGTACGTTCCTAGGTACAGAAGATAGACTGTCTGCCTTGGCGTCAGCAGTTCTGGCATCAACTCGCCGCCACAATGTACGTACTGTACTGGCCATGAATGTTGAAAAGGCGTACGATAATATCAGTCGTGCTGCCATTATGGAATCGCTTGACATGCTGCATTTCCCCGTTAGAGTGCACAATTTTGATAAATTCTTCCTAGATGGCCGACACATTGCCATACGCCTCGGTGGTGAGGCCGTCGGATCATTTGTGTCTTTTCGCGGCGTTCCCCAGGGATCGTTGTTATCGTCAACATTATTTAATATTGCCTTTATTCCCTTTGCTTGGCGCTTACATGATGTCTCTGAGATTAAGTTCTTATTGTATGCTGATGATGTAACGGTGTGGGAGCACTCACAACGATCTGATGACTCAAGCAGCAGGCCTACAATCAGCCATAGATATTACGTATACTTTTGCTTCTTCAATTGGTCTGCAGCTTTCAGTAAGCAAAACCACGTTCGTGCCAGTCGCCAACCGCTGGGGGCGCCGTAAACTGGCTGCAACACCAATTCGTCTGCATCTATCCGGAGCTCGAATTAAAGAAAGTTCGACCATAAAAATCTTGGGCTTGACAATACACGAGTCAGGAACAGGTACTGCTTGGCTTTCTCGGGCTAAAAAGCAAGCAATTCAGGCGTTGGGTTTGATTAGACGCATTGCTCATAAAACAGGAGGGGCCCGCTCTCATGTTGCACGACATTTGGTGCGGGCGGTTGTGCAACCGCGCCTCGTTTACCAAGCCCAATTCCAGCATTTGACGAGGGCTCAATGGGAACGTCTAGAAGAGGTTAATCGAGAGGCAATGAGGGTCGTCACTTGCCTTCCCCGCATTACCCCGATCGTGGCGCTCCAAGAACATGCGCAGCTGAACACACTAGATGAGCTGGCGCAGCAACGAAGCGATGCTTGCTGTCTGAAGTCAAGCCTTACACACACAACGTGTGCACTCAGGGCATATGCTGCATCGCACTCCATTCTACAGCCGCCCCCGCCAGTTCTTCCTCCTTGGCATTTTGCGCAGCCAAGCGACAACAAGCCAACTCATCTACGTCGGCCATCATCTACCCGCGCGGCATCGTCCTTTCGCGACCGAATTAACGATCAAGACGCCAATCTGCCGCATGGCTCCATTGTTATGTACGTTGACGCAAGCATTCAGGCCTGCGAAACAACGGCAGTTTACTGTCCTTGCAAGCGTGCTCTGAACTAAACGTCAAGGTTTCGCCTCTCAGAACCTCCTTCCTCCTTCCGTGTGGAGATGCTTGCGGTTCAAGAGGCACTTTGCTCTGTGGCTGCCGTTCCCGTGCTATACACGGCCTGCATTGTCATTCTCACCGACGCCCTTCACGTTACACGCCTACTACGACGAGTCAGTCGCACCCCAGAAATCTGCCAAGACATCCATCATCTAGCGGCACGCATCCCGCTGCAAATCCGTATTGAGTGGGTCCCGCGTGACCTTCTGAGCGCACAAAGCCGCACAGATTCTGCTACCCGCCTTTAGACCCCAACCTCGTCTTTGCGTCGAGTCCTCACTCTGGATGACACCACCCTTCTTTTAACCAAAAAGGAACACCTCCGACGCCGCACATGTGCTCTAATCCATCCGTGTGCGGTAACCCTCCCCCGAGGTCTTACCCGTGCAGAGCAGGTTGCGCTTCGGAGGATACGGGTTGGGGTTGTCCTAACGCCAGCTGTGACACGCAAATGGCCGCATTTCAAAGATTTATATCCCCGCCCCGGGTGTCCAGTATGCAAGAGCAGAGACTGTGAGGCGGATATCCAGCACCTGTTGCGGGACCGCCCGGCGCTGAAGCCGACGAGAATTCGGCACTTGGCGGCAGTGGGCGGCAGTAGTTCCCCAAGAGTTGTTGGTGATTTTTCGGGCTTTGGCATCGGAACTAGCACTGAATATTTCCAATCGGGTGGCATATTACTGGGTGTCCCGATTTCGCTAAAAATTTTGAGAAGTGAAGTCAATGATTCACCGTCCAGATTCTGGAATAGGGTGTAAGGTACATCGTCATCCCCTACGTGCAGTGTTAGGGCGGATGCCTTCAATGGCAGCTATAAGCTAGCCATCCTTTGCCTCTTGTTTAGGACTGACTGGAACAGGTGCAGGTGAGCAGTCATTATTCGGAAAGAACTCAAGGGCGGCTTGCGAAGCGAATTCATCTCGAGAAAGACGAAGGGCAAGGCGATTACTCTCGGCGTAATCTTTGACGGATGACTTACGTTCCATGAAATTAAATACACGCCATAAGTCGCGATTGCCGACAGGAGTGCTGAGTTTAGAGCACCACTCTGTCCAGCGCTTCTGCAGAAGGTGTTTAGAATACCGACAAGCTTTAGTGGTGACTATATGAAGTTTTGTTCGTGCATTCAGATGTGGCTGATGCTGAGTGACGTATACGCCCAGCTGCTTGCGCATTGCCCAGAGATTAAGGAGGTGAAAGTCAGGATTTGGTTGGTCTTCCTTGACAGTGGAAGAAATTGTGTTCTGAGTTAAGACAAGCATGAATGTAAAAAGGGTAGCGGCAAGAGTTATTGAGATAAGGCAACCATCCGGGCGAAGACTGTCCCAAGAAATGACATGGATCTTGCGGCGAATTTTACGTAATGTACTTGAGACAAAGTCAATTAAAATGGAGGAATAATCACTACCCCACGCGTCTGCTTCGCAAGACCAGTGAGGATTGCCGGGACCCAGCCACCACATCAGGTCCGGAGTTGATAAGGCACGCCGACGGGTATAAGTAGAGGAGTTGTTCAGAAGTGTAAACGACTCGTCGAAAAACGTGTCGTAAATATGATCTCCACGTTTAGAGTTATGAGTGTATGCCCAGGGGGCATGTGGCCCATTAAAATATCCTCTCACTAGTATGGGTACACATGGGTAAGAGGTGCGCAGATGTGTTAGTTGTGTGAGAAAAGGTCTTTTGTAGTGAATGAAAAACCTTCTGAGTAGAATGCACGAACACCTATTTTGTTGAAATTGCCATCAGAACATTTTTCTAGTGAAAGAGTGACACAAGCTGTTTTAAGTAGCGGATGTCACAAACTATATGTTCGAAAAAAAGATGGCATTTGTCATAAAACTGTGCGTCTCAAGCGCAGCTTCAAGAAATTTGTGCACATGAGCAGAAAGATAAAGGCTGCCAATCATGAAGACGGCACGTAAGCAAGTAGGATTGTAGAAGGAATCGAGTGCTGAATGGGACGGAAGAATCGACATTTAGTGTGTCTCGAGGAAACTACCGCCGAACTGCACCACGTTGCAGAAAATATATGGGGCGGAGATAAATCGCGCCATGACGCGAAATGACGCCACCTTTAGGCAGCGCCTGTGCGACAGTAGAGGCAGGATCACAAGCGTCGAGTCGACTGGGTGCGAGGACATTCTCGCCAGCAGCAGGCTATAAATCTATAGAAGGAGGATAATTGGCGTCGCTCGTTACGATGATGCCTACACTGTGGCTTTGGTTTTTGTGGTGATGGCTTTGTAGCCCTCTTTGTTCTCAATTAAAGAAGCTAAATCATCTTTATCGTCCCTTTTGTAGCAAGGCGCTTCACCGATCAGGCAGTAGCTACAAGCATTCCGCAGGCGCTGCTCAAAGTATGTACTGCAGCCGTTAGCAATCCCGCTAAAATTCTCTACGCAAGCAGTCCCGGGTAAATGCTGCTTTATCCAGACAAAAAATAAATCGTACAACGAATGCAAGCAATGCTTGTACCTGTGCAGAGCACTCATGTCGTACAAATAATATACTATATTATATTATATATTATATATTATGTTGATGCCGTACAAATAAGATTAGGGCAGTTCGCAATCATTAGTGCAGGCAGTTACCCTCAGTGCGGTTGTCTGCATCAACTATATAGATTCCCCGGAAACAGAGTTCGCGATAACGGCGAACAAATATAAATGCGGTATTCTTGAGGGGGGTTAAATAGTTAAAAATTTATATGTAAGTGAAGAATTTCGTACAAACTGTGATAACTAATGCAAATAGAAACGTCGGAATGCTGGGAATAGTCCCGTAAACAATCAAAGAATCGTGAAATCAGTTTCGGCTTCGAAGAGGCACATCTGATATGAAACAGTGCAAAAAATTATAGTATCTCTGGTTTCAGCATATGTCCGCCCAAAATTGTTCGACGAAACTGCTACCTCGCTCACTTTTTAGCTATACATTATTATTGCAGTCACTATAGTATAGCGTAAAAGCCATCTTAATCGCAACAAGTAGGGTTTGAATGTCCCTGAAACTATAAAATCATTGCAAGGGGCTGCGCACTCTGACGAAGAGCTGTGAGCTCGATGTGTGCACAATTCTGTACACACAGCCTTAGATTATTAAGTACCAAGACGCAAGATTCCTAGGGTGTCACCTTGTCTTATTTGGTATTAGTTTGTTTCAGCATGAACGGGGTAAGTACACGCTATAATTTTCTTCTTAAAAGAAAATATTAGAAAATACTAGAAAGGTTTACCTTTCACGGGTGACCACACATGAATTGAGCACCACTAAGTAACTCATGAGTGTTTTGCTGTAGTAGTAATAAGCCTTGTATTGATCTCAACGTTATACATTACAAATCCAGAGTGAACCTAATATGTTTTCAGCATTTTAAACTTGTTGAAAACTTCTCCAAAATTAAAAAAGACCTACATCAGGTCCTTCTAGAAGTGAGTGCTTTGACGTAAAGCACCTACATAGCAAGTACACTATATCATTTAGTAATATGTTTCTCTCCATCATCATCAGAAAGTGTTTTAATTTGTAATCGATGCAAGTAAACGCCGTCTGACATCCTTTTGAATAAGTGGTCGTGTGCAATTTATTCAAAGTTGACTTTCACCTTTGTTCTCACTATAAACATGTTCTGATCTGCTGTTAGGTGAAACTGAACTACATTCTAGATCCCTAAATTAAAAGAAAACTTAATCTTTAAGATCTTTCCTTAAGACTTATAATTACTAGGCTGTGAACTTTTCATAACATTCATTACACTAGCAATTCCCTCAAGGAATCTCTGTTTACCCCTCGAATGTACTTATCATCTCGTAAAAATCACAACGTAAAGGTTCATTTTCAGACTGCAGGGTTCGCACCGGACCGTGGCGGCCGCGTTTTTATGAAAGAAAAACGCTAAGACGCCCGTGTGCTGTGCGATGTCAGTGCACGTTAAAGATCCCCAGGTGGTCGAAATTATTCCGGAGCGCTCCCCTACGGCACCCCGTTCTTCCTTTCTTCTTTCACTATATATATATATATATATATATATATATATATATATATATATATATATATATATATATACATTGCGGGATTGACCAGCTCATAAAATCTTTCCTCTCCAAGACTGCCTTCAACTGAAACTACCAGCCCTCCTTCGTAGTCATCATTATGGACGTTGTAAAATTCAAAGATGCTGTATCTACTCATTTGCTAAAACAACTCGTGTTTTTTAACTTTTTAGCTATTTTTATTATATTCCCTCTCCTCTCTATAATGCCTGACTGGCTGTGAGAGTAATGAAACGAAATGAATTGTGGGAGCTAATACTTCAAACCTACATTGGCATGTTTTGTCATATAGTCTGTGATTGTCGTATCCATAGCTGCTACAATTGCGTTCAAGCTTGTTGGAATCGTGTCTTTGCAAGGTGCCACTGCAGATTCACGTTAGGCTCCCTCCAGTTCCTAATGGCTTTTCTCAAGATTCAGAAGGAGTGCTTCAACGGATCCTTTTGAGCGGCATTAGCTTGAACTGCTTGGAGAAACCGGTTTCATAGAATTCACGGTTTTAGAACGCAGTATGTGGTTACGCAGTTTGCAAATTATTGCAGTGGTATGTTCGGCACGCCATCTACAGCTGTTTCAAAGCCTGAAGTAGAAACAAGAGACAATTAAGAAACGGGTTGTCTGGTATTTGAGACAGGGTTGCCGGAGAGCGGAGCAGTACACTGTCTAGACTGATATGTCGCAATGGTGACTGTCTTGACCCAGAGACTCTCAGTCTTTCAAGAAATATTTGGAACC
The DNA here is from genome assembly GCA_030143305.2 of Amblyomma americanum. Taxonomy (NCBI): domain Eukaryota; kingdom Metazoa; phylum Arthropoda; class Arachnida; order Ixodida; family Ixodidae; genus Amblyomma; species Amblyomma americanum. Next base: position 141,012 of record JARKHS020013070.1, on the reverse strand, counting down.
AATTGTCAGGTTTCTCAAGACTTCGTAACGCTGCTCGCGGTGAGGTACGCCCGTGCAGAATACGCCAGGATGGTCATTTTCCACTGACCAATGTGACGCAACTTGCTTCCATGACAGCGTGTTGTGCACGTCGCACGGAAGACATTGTAACGTCAATAATAGCCACAGCACACCAAAATGTGTGACCAAAGTTGGGAGGCTTTTCTGTTCTAATGCTGTCTCAGCCGAATATTTTTGTGGATGTGCAACGAGCTGGGAGAGTACGGTCCGCGTGACTCAGCTGCACGTTGGGTCAATATCGGCGCCGATGTCTTCATACAGTTTGTTTCCCACGCTAGTTTTTGACAAATACAAACAAAAATACAAATAGAAGGTTCCTGTAGTTTTTTCCGCCCCACAGAAACTGGCTGTCTTGTACGTTAAAACTGGTCCGAACAAGGTAAACAAAACTGAATATAAAAGGAGACATGCAGCTCTGCTTGTTAAATGTGCTGTGGGAGTCGTCTATAAGATTCCTCTCACGTGCAGAGAGAAGTACATCAGCCAAAGCGGCCACTCCATTAACGAGCGATTAGTAGAGCATAATCGGGATTTACAAAAAGGCACTGGTTCACATTTGCCGCATCATTGTAAAGCCTGCGGAGAAGAAAGAAAGATTAAGTGTGGAACAAGGCTGAAAGAAAAGAAGGTTTTAAACAGAAGTAAGGACCAGATAGCTCGTAAACTGTTGGAGGCCTTCTATATTAAAAGCAACTGTATTGATTGTGTTAGTGCCCCAGCTGTTACCATTTATAGGAAAGAACCTGCTTTTATAGATACACGGGGATGAGATACCTGTCTGCCTCACTTATCTTTTTTTTCACTTTTTGTACACTCCTCGCGCGCATGTGTGGTTCTTGCTACCCATCTTGATTGTTGTCCTTACATTCATTCGCATTCCCGATGAATAAACAGCTGGAAGTTGCGCTTGTCTCTTCTCGCTTGCTATGTGTTGTTCTTTTCGGCGCTACAACCCTTGTCTTGAAACATGCACCAGCTAGTGCCCCCCTCCCCTAACAAGTATTACTCAGTCAGACTTGCGCTTCATGTGATTAGTTGTTATAGCTGGTTGCCTCTGGTGACACAGCGCTGCAAGATGCAAAAACGAAAGCTAAATGTTTTGAAAAACAAAATCTTTGAGTGCCATGGTACATGTGCGGTTCCAAGGAGTGCAGATTTCTATGCACAGTGTCAGTGCCTTCACGGCCAAAGGTGCGTGTGACAAGTTACACTATACAATCTACTACTGAGTCACGTAGTTCTCAGACCGAACTTTCGGTAGACCACAGGGAGCTGCAGTACTGCAACAGGTCCCTATCTTATCGTTGCAATGTTTTTTTGCGGTTACACTCGTGGAAAAACTGAAATTCATCCCCACCTGCCGCTGGCCAAGGGTTTTCACACCACGAGCGGAGAAAGCCATTCCACTGGATGCAATGCGCATTCACGCCTAGACACCTCCTGCCAGCGCTCACTGGTTTACAGATGCCAAAACATGCATAATTACTTTGATTGATAGGTTGATTCATGAATGTAACGCCGTTGCCGTTGCCGTTGCGTTGCATGATTCATTACAATGCAAGACAGAGTTTTTTGTCTCGTGCAAGCCGTGTCCTGTTTTTCAATAACCGTTGCTGCATGTTTGCGCACTTTGCATTTGGGTAAAATGTTTGTGCCACCGTTTCCATTCAAACCATGCTGCTTAAATGCGATTCTTTTCATATTAACGGTATGCACTTTTTCCAAAGTTTTGATGCGATTAGGCATCAATTAGGCTTAGACGCTAAGTTCCTTTCGATGTGAATTTAATTCACAGAGTTCGCTGCACTTCACAGCAGGCTTGTTGTTGGCACAGTTCTTTCCAGTTCACCAACGACGGCCACTGCCAATACAAATAGGAGTCGGCGGGAAAGTAGTGAACAAATAGACATAGCAGCCGGAATCGGACCTCTGCATAATACTGGTATGTTGCGCGTTCACACGTGAGGCATTTTTTTGTGGGCTAGCACATATATTGGACACTCACCGCATTTTGCTGCTTTGAGTGTGCCTGCTTCTCTGAATCCGGTTTCGTTTCAGGCTGCTCACCTGCGGAGCAGCTGAGCCTGAGCCGACCGTGTCAGGGAGCAGCTGATATAATCGCGAGAGGCTGCTCGCCAAGAGCAAGCTGGATCGAAACCCGACCCAAGCAACCCAAGTCCCACCGATGGCAGCACCTGCTCTACAAGGGCAGTGGTGCATCGCTTGAACTCTGCACCACTGATCCAGGAGTTGTAGGAAGACTCCCGGGGATGTATGAATCTAGAGAAGGACCATTTCCGCAAATGTGGAGATTAGCCCATTATCGTTAACTGAACAACTGCCATCCGCGGACATTCGATCTGATCACCGGAACCGAAGTGAAAATCGAACTGCTAACGCACCTAATCAGCATTTGGTCACTACCATAGTTTATTTTGTTATTGTTTACTATTGTGGCAGCTTTAGATAAAACACTGATGTCGAGAGGACATTGGCGTTGCGTCCAACAGCGCAGCTTTTCTCATACAGACACAATGCGCACATAAGAGCCCAGATGACGATTGGAACCATGCGGTGTCAGGAAGCGCATGCTTTCAGAGTATTTCTACCCGCCGCGGTGGCTCAGTGGTTAGTGCGCTCGGCTACTGATCTGGAGTTCCCGGGTTCGAACCCCACCGCAGCGGCTGCGTTTTTATGGAGGCAAAACGCTAAGGCGCCCGTGTGATGTGCGGCGTCAGAGCACGTTAAAGATCCCCAAGTGGTCGAAATTATTCCGGAGCCCTCCACTACGGCACCTCTTCCTTCCTTTCTTCTTTCACTCTCTCCTTTATCCCTTCCCTTACGACGCGGTTCAGGTGTCCAACGATATATGAGACAGTACTGCGCCATTTCCTTTCCCCCAAAATCAATTATTATTATTACTATTATTGAGAGCATTACTGTGTCTACTGTCCACTTATTGTACAATGATGCATAGGCAAGAGCGCGCTTTGTACGAACCAAAACGCTAAGCTGCCCGAAGCTACAATAAAAGCCAATGTCCCCTCTGGACACAAGCTAACCCTGGCTATGAGCGCCGCAACGCAGGCTAGAACCAGTCGACCTAAGCAGGGCTAAACAGAGCAAGCCAGGTAAAAATGCAGAATAAAGCCCGTAAATATCCGTTGGAGGCACTAAAACTCTCTGCTTTTGAGTATGTTCTGTACGCCTTTCCTTGGCATGTAGAAATAATGTGTCCGACGCGCTCTCACTCTCTGTGGAGGAGGCTTCAGCATTCCTTGTGCGGCAGGGCTGGCCGACACCTGTGCTGGCGAGGCAGACATTCGTACGAGGTTAACACTTATTCCGACCAGGAAGTTCGCCGGCTGCAGCATGACGCCGCCCGTGAGCAGTTGCCAACAAAATCAGTCATATAAGTTGTATCGCGTCTCACTTTGAGCTTTAGGCAGCTAGTCAGCACTGGCGTGCTGATTGGCCCTATCTAAGTCTGACAGCTACAAGATCTTATATAAGTTTATTACTCTTGTCAGTATACAGCTGTTCAAAACGAGCCCACAGCTTCGTTGGTTTCCCAAGTCCGTTCACGATTATCACTCGTAAGTTAATTTCTATTGATCCTGTTTTAATAGCCCAACACACCCAACTTTTCGCAGCATTTTTTAGCCTTCTATATATGTTTTAGCAACGCGTCTCAATTATTTCTTCTCTCTGTTGCTGCTGTGACAGAGGGACGATACGAGAACAAGGCAGGGGACGCGATAAAATAAAAATTGAAATAAAAATTAGGTTGACACCTCAACTCACTTTATCTCAGTATTAAGAGTATGACGTAAAAGGTTTTGTGGCTAACGAACATGCATACCGACTTGGTTGTTCTTGACATTACGTTCATAGATTCCTAAGTGTTCTCTACCAGTCCTAGAGTAGTGACGTAGCAGCGCAGCGTCTAAGTGATGGCTCTGCGATTGCAGATACTGACATCCGTTGTGCGTGTGCTACCCAAGTGCTCCTTCTGGGCAACTGCTCGCCACCACTACTTAATTTAACTGCCTCCTGCCACGGTGGTCAGCTTGCTCCAGATATGGTGGGCAGGTTATCATCATAGCGCCACAAAGACACACGACCTAGGCTGCCCAAATAGATCGTACCTTCAGGTATTTCTCGCTCACAGCGCCCACACTGACGACGACGACACCGTACGTTCCGCACAACGGGAGTCTTTACGCTGTCGCGTTAAAATGTTATCAATATCTCGCCGTCGTTACTACATTTTCATGGACACAAGGCCGTGGTTTCACTCCTTTCTGAAAGAGGATGAGGATAAATTTAGAACATTTTGCACCCCAATTTAAGTCTTGCGCACGCGTACACAAACAAGGCTTCAAAAGTCGCTTACTTTTTGTCGCCTTCTTTTCCCGTGTATGTGCCCTGCATGTAGAGCATCGACGTTGGCGGAGTAAACCCTAGGTCTGTGTCACGTATATTGCCCTAGAGTGGAGAAAAATTAAGAGGAGTGTTCTGAAAGCACAACTGAGTCTGGCGCAGGTAGCAATTTTTTACCTCGTGAGCATATTTTTTAAAAACGCAACAGGCTACAAATAATGAGCGAAGGTGCATTAGCTAACACTTTTCATTTATTTTCGCAGTGCATTTCGCATTGCAAACGTTGCACAATATTTCCCAAAATTACCATTTTATATGTTTTATTGAAGGTAACTCAGAAATAGTGGCGGTCTTCTCTGCAACACCAGGTATAGCACTGTTTGTTGCCGCTACTTATCTTTAAGGCAGAAACTTGGAAGCTAAAGAAAATTGTTTAATTTAAATAAGAAACAACGCCATCAGCTATAAATATTTACAATTATGGTGTAATTTTAGGCACCAGAAAAAGCGCGAAATGGGCCGAGGAAATGCCAGTTGATGATGCGAAATGGCAACTGACAGGGCAATTGAAACCAAATCAAGATCACCAATGGTACCTTGAGGTAAAGGCAAAGATTCCATGACAGTTGAAGCGTATAACAGGGGACGTCAAAAGGTAAGTTGGGAAGATGACATTAGGAAGTTTGCGGGGATAATGTGCCGCAGTTTCCACTGGTCCAGGTTAACTGGACTGACATGGGAGAGGCGCTTCTCTTGCAGCGGACGTAGAATGACACTGATAGTTTATTTGTTCAGGAACTCCTCTAGCATTCACATGTGACTGAGGAGAAAAAAATAATTGTCTGAAATTACACCACGGACTGTGTTCAAATCTCTTTGTTCCAGTGTTGAAGGCAGGAATGTCCCCAATAAATATACCGTTAAAAGAATGGAGGCGCGTACATTCTCGGATCGGGATCGCCTACCGTTCATAAGGACAAAATGAGGTACCGGCGTGAGCAGGCGGTTGCACTAACGACACCGCAGATTATGATTCGTTGTTTGGTTTACTGTTTGAACTTAAGCTTGCAGCGTATTTGTTTTCCCAAAATACACCACTGTGTTAGCAAAATCTTTTGGCTTGTTTCCAGTCGACATTATGGAAATAACATCGCGTAGAAACTTTATTCGTCACATAGAACATAGAAGTAGTTCAATAAGGCACAGGAAAACATTGAAACCATCTGAGTGCGCCGTCTGTGTCCTGGAAAGAGTTGACTACTCGGCGACCAGTGACGCTCAAACCAAAGCTGTTTTAGCTCAGAAATTAAACGCTGCAGGGTATAGCTACAAATATTTCTAAATTAAAGTTGTGTAGAAAAGATTGATTTGGGCAAAGATACGTTTGAAAGAGTCATACGTCCCAAACTTATATCAAGGTGCCTGCAAATTGAGCTTCAGCAGAGTGCAGGTCTTCCCTGGCTTGGGATATCGCAAGTAGCTAAAGATGGCGCCGTTTGCAAAGGCACGTAGAGTTGTTTTGCTCTGTATACGACTGACTAATAGTTTTTACCCCGTTTTATTTAAGATTAGTAAGACATCTTATAGTTATGGCAATTTACAGTACTCAAGATTCCTCGGGCCTTGAGAGATTTTGATGAAACCAATGCGTACTCGTAAACAGGGGTAATGTCGCTATGTGCGATTTCGATGATCGGAACAATTGGTTTATATAGAAGGCACTTGTCTACTCTGCAATAACCTCAATGTTGCATGCAAAAACTTAAAAGCTCTTTTTACTTGCATGATAAATCTGCGTTGTTGATACATTATTAAGTTCAGTATCCTAAGAAAACCTTCACTTTTACTCCAAGTTTCTGCTCATACGGCGCACCGGATATTTATATGCCATGGTTCATAATGGCTTATTCTGTTGTTGGAAAGTTAATCAATCATTGGAACATTTCCAGGCAAACAAATCGCTAGTATACACAACTGACTAGGGAACTCACTCTTATGAGTGACCTTCTGTCAGTTCTCGTGAAATGTAGCGAGAGTAGTTCAGCGGACTTGTAGTTATGGTTGGGCATGAAAAAATATTGCAAGACAGAGAATACCGTTTCGCGCTTTGCAATGCTCTGATCCTTGAAGTACGCTTAGAAAAGAAATAAAATGACAGGTTAGCATAGTCGGCAAGAGAAGCGTGCCAGAGCAAAGTGCCTAGGCTGCGTGTACCAATCTGTCATTCATTCTATCGTTAAAATAGTGGGATTATCATGAGGCTACTGGAAAATATTATTTCTACACGGTAAGGAGACCGGCAAAGCATTCCAATTTCCAGGTACATGGAGCATGGAGATACGAATATACCCTCATTGGGGAACAGATTTTGTGGTAAAAAGGTTTTATGACGAGCATTACTTTTGCTAGAAGGAAATCAATTTGGCGTCGGATGCGATATGTCCTAAAAAGCGCTGCTCCGGTCGCCTCAAAAAATAAAGCGTTGTCTGGTGGGGGCACTTGTTTCACACGTTGGCCTTAAGCGCATGAGCATTATAGGTAGAGTATTCTTGGATGAGCAACCTGAGGTCACATGGTCAGGTTCGCATGGGAGGAGTTCACTTATCAGAGCCTGTACACTGAGGAGGGTTACCATTATTCCCTCGCACATTTGCTATGAACAAGCCCGAAACGTTGCAGTGAGCGTTACGTTTATATTACTATATATCTAACTTAACTACCGTAAAGTCAGGCTAACCTGCCGACTCTCTGTCGGCAGAAAGGACACTCGCCTACCACGCGCTCATGACTCGGCCAAAGGAGCACAAAAACAATCGGTGTGATCTTCCTTCGAACTCGGTCACGCCATCCCTCAACGATCTACCGTTAACACATGGCTTGATTACGGTCTCCTTAATAACGGTCGGCTGTGTATGCATGCGGCAACCTTTCTCCAGTCAAGTCAAAATATACTGTGGAAGCTTACGGAATTGTGACCCGCACTCTACGGCAAAATGTCCAAACTCTTCTTAACGACATTCACATCATCGACTCCTGTTTGACGGTAGCTATTTTGACCGAGAAAAAAATGATAGTAGATCTTGGCTTACAATGTAGGTGTAAGCACGAAATAAGGAAAGTGCGCAGGACATTATTTGAAGGCTCATAGATGCTAGCGCATGCTCTTGGGTGCCGGCCATGTCCTCTCGCAGCAGGTGGGGCACCCGCCATCACAAAATTTCGATTTTCCACAGGAACGTGGACACGTCTTCTCTGGCGGCTGCTTACATGTCATGATGGGTTTTGCCCTAACACGCTTTTCTTTCATGGGCACCGCTCTAGTTTTTCCTCGCCACTTTTGCGATTTATGGGCAGCCACATTCACCTATCTATTTTTCTTGGAGAAAGTAATGGTCGGTGTCCGCTGTTGCTTTCGCTGTTTGGCGCTCTGTAGCAACCTACAGTACTTCCTAGAGCGGCAAGTTCTGCAGCTGTGGCTACCTCCTCATTTCTATGTGGCGCTGCCTAAAGACGCTGCTGGCACCACACGCGGGTGTTCAAATTTTCTCACTCGTCCTGGTTTTTTGCAATGCCGCGTATAGTAGGAAATAATAAATGGTTTCGACGACAACAATGGTTTTAATCGTTGGCAGCTGTTCTCTACATGTCGCAGGATGCTGCGCTGCCTCAACGACCAGGTGCCCTGAAAAGTTTGTAAACAAAGCACTGTACTTTCACCGGCTTTGGTTCGAATATAGGTTTTGGCGTAGGTGTGGGAAAGTTTTCTTATGATATATATATATATATATATATATATAATATAAAATCACCAAAAATTGAAGAAACAGAAGAGGATTTAATTCACGACGTTTCGGCTGGAGGACCAGGCTGGTCCTCCAGCCGCAACGTCGTGAATGTAATCCTGTTATGTATCTTCAATTTCTGGTGATTTTATACTATATTGACCAAATCAGCGGCCAGAAATCACTTTTGTTATATATATATATATATATATATATATATATATATATATATATATATGTATATCACTGCAAAAACGTTCCGTAACTTTTTGGCAGAATCGTCCTTAAGAAGGTTACGACATCTGCCGTTTGGCGAAAACGTACGATTCGTCCGTATTCGGTTCGTATTTTCTGCTTCCATAGTCTAGCAACGTTTATGCAAGCAGTAAAAGTGCGTAGAAGAAACTGCGACCACCCCACATCGAAGGAGACGCTCCTACCTTCCTTTCGTTTATCCATGTGCGCTTTAGCACTTGGTGACTTGACTTCGCTATAGGCATGAAGGAAGGAAAACTTTGGTTATAATGTACTTGGCACCACTAATATGGAGCGCGTTGTTTGATGTGCACGTTTCTTCGTTTCCCGCATCAAAGCAGCGCAGTCTTTGCACTCACCTATAAGGACCTTCCCTCCTCAACGAGCAGCCCGGCGTGACCCCGCTCCCTTTTGGAGCATTCTGTTCTTCGCGACTAAGTAAGGTCAGTTTGCTATCATTACCAGATGTGGTGTGCGGTGCTGCATCGCCTTCGTAGCGCTGGTTCCCGCGTTGAGAATCATAAATATGTTCGCTTCGCGACCTGTTTCGCCAACCTTCCTATTTGCTCATGTAGTAAATGCACATCGAATCCATAAGAAGGTCGTCCATGAAAGCAAGCCACGCACATCGCCCCAGCGCGGGTCTCGAGTTACCCGCCGCTTTGTGTGGACGTCGCTCCTTCGCGATTCACGTGACACAGTTCAGGCAGCGGTGATCAACTCAGTCGATGGCCACTGTGAGAGTATATAGAGTGCGGAGGTTAAAAATAAATAAAATAATTTTGCCCATCTCGCATCGAATGTAAACAGGTCTAAGACCAGATATAGGCACATAGCACGGCTGTCTTCTAGTCACGGGATTGCAGCCTGGTGAGAAATTGCGGCGCCATTCAGAAGTCACCACGAACGCGAATGGAGGGAACAAAAGCGAGATTCCGCATAGACACCGCATGGCCGTACATGGACACGTCCGCGGTGAATTCGAGACGGTTCCAGCGCTAGACTAACTCGGGGAAACAGGCTGGAGCGGACAGGGAGAATAAGATGACGAAGACAGCTTACATGCGTCCAGTCAAGTCAGAAGAGAATTGTAGATCGCCCTGTAAAGACGTTTCAGGCACTCAGTTCTGTATTACAGTCCTGTTTTTTCTCTAAAGAGGGTCTCTCAACTGTTCAAGAACCAGTCCATAGTTAAAATATCCCACAACATGCAACTATGACGGTGTGCTCTGCGATATCTGCGCACGGAGCTATTCATTACACTATCCTTCATAGCTATCTGTTGGACTTCCCAACTTTCATTTATGAAACTTCGGCACACTTTTTCTTGTTTATTCAAGACCGCAAGTATTTTTTCTTCGGTGAATATTTTTCGATTAATGAAAACTGACAATTTTTGTTTATTTACTGCGGCAATCCATTGTGGTCAGAAGTCACTTAGAGTCTGACTCGGCATCTTGGTCGACATGGACAGTTTGTTCACCAGTAATTAAGGTGACTGCCACCAATTCGCGCACTTTTGCATGCGCTCCCAGACACCCTTAGATCGTGTGGGGGTAGCGGTCTCGGTCACAAAGGAGATGTCTTCGACTCAACATGGCAAGCTCAGCCGGAGACCAGCTTCCAAGTGACAAGGATGTTGGTCTTTTATTGCCCAGCTTTCGCCGGCCGAAGGCCAGAGAATGGGTTCGAGCCAAAGGTTCACAAAACAAAACAAAGTTTATAGAGCTGAGAGCCGATACAGTGGCTTTCACAATCACTCGTACGAGCAGATACGAAGTTATTTACAAAAACAATGCACTCGTGCACAGTAACAATAGAGAGAGATAACAATTCAACAAAATCTTTGTACCTTAAGTGCTTTAACACCGAGAGAGACAAATAATGAAAACACAATTTGTTCACCGGGCACTGCGACAGTCCGACGACCTATTGAACAGGACGGGGCCGATCCGCAGGATGGCGCACGTTGCCTCGCTGGCCCAGGCTGGTCGAGTAGTGTTCTCCTGGGAGTCGAGCAGGCGCGCTTCCCGGAAGCTTGAACGGCGGCTCGGGCTAACCGACAGCGGTTCGAGCCCCTCATTTATAGGCGCAGTACGCGTCTGTTTGTTCTTCGCGCCATGGCAGGCGCGCACATACACGCAGCCTTAACTGCACAAATTCCTTCTTCTCGCGCCGGGCGCGCGACCCCATTGGTCGAGCGCGGAAACCGCCTTCTGGAAATTTCTGGTTCCTTCTCGTATGCGAAGATGCCGGCGCGAGAGCGAAGGAGGTGGGTACCACTTTAGCTCCTTCAAGGTTACCCCCTTTCTGTCGGCAACCAGCAGAAACTTCTCCGACATTCTAGAGATATCGATGCCGTGCGCGTCCATGCCTCCCTCGGCGACGCGCCGGCGAGCTGAGTTGCAAAATACGAAAAACATTTTGCCGACTTAGCGTAAAGACAGATTTCTCTGTAGTACTGTGAACACACCTGTTGTCAAGATAAAACTGGCCTTGTGCTGCTACTAAGAAATGCGCAATGTTACCGAAACTTTTCTTGTTACTTCGCAATTCAGTTGTTACAAAAAATTGTCCCAAAATACTCCGAAGACAACTGTATTGAAAACAGAAGATATTTATTGCTATTTTTGTCAAGGGCGGGACTTGCGGAAGAAGTTATCTGCAATCCGTAGCATGTGTGGTTGCGCAACCATGGCGACGGAGGAAGAACAGGCGCACTAACTACAGGCGCTAAGCAGCGCCGGTGATGGTGGCGATCTCTGCGGTGGTAACAAAGGCAGCATACGTGCTGTATCTGTTGCTTTCCCTTAGTATTGTTTTGCGCTGCGCCTCATACCATGGTGTTCTTGCATAGAGAAATAAGAAAAAATGCAGTATGTGTTCAATAAAAGGTGACAATGATCTTTGCATGAGCTCTGGCATAAACAGAACTAGTGAAGTAGCTTGGTTTTATTGATGATAGTTTACAGGGCTGGATGGCTAGACACGTGTGTCTACATGCTAGTGTCTGGCGCGAGGCTTGAATGATAGTCCTGGCTGCTTATATTTCGTTCTCGTGCAACAGATAGCTGGGACTGGATTTAAAGCAGTCATTAAGTGTTGCTTTCGTGGCGGAAGCTGAGCAAAACAGGCATGCCAGAGGAGCGTTCTGTGACCTCGATTTCGACGGTACCCTGATGTCTGTAATCAGCAAAGCGTCCGCTAGAAGTGACCACAGCGATTGCTCTTCACGCACAACACAGGGACGCCTTTGAGCACTTCTGTGTGTGGCTTGGCCACACCCAGCTGTGCTTGGTGTGGCCTGTTATTCGTGTAGCGCTACTTTCATTTTGTGCACTTGAGAGACTAATTGTTCTCTACCAAAATGCATAGTTGGACACATTATGTTTGTGCGATGCTCTCCAGAATAGAGCTAGGATGTTTGTGCTTTTTGTATTTGAAGCACGCCAATTGCCGTGCCTGCAGTTTCTTTCCTTGTTGACTTCTAATTTAGCAAGACAGGGATTGAAGCGGCTCTGTGCAAGTTTCCAGAAATAAACCACAGTGTTGCTGGAATACCAGCATTAGGTGCACACTGTGATGCTTAAAATGATGATGTACATAACGAGAGATGCAGAGTAAAATGTTGTGTGAGGAATGGTGTTTGAAATCAGGTGAAAATATAATGTCACTAAAAGCGTTCAGGTATAAATAAAGACTGCGTTGACTCAAAATGGAAGGAAAAGAATAGAAAACTGGTTTTGGGTCAACTGCAACAGAGGTAAAGAACTTTAATGAGAGGCAGAAAGGAAGGCTGTGGGCTTGCATAGAAAATGAAAAAGAAAAATTGAGAAAGAGTTTTTCTATGATAATTCAAGGTTCTGAGCCCTGCTGCTGCAAACGGCAATCGCTGCGGCAGAAAGACAAATAATTAGGGAAAATAAAGGTAATTTAAGAAAGCAAATGGTCAATCTTCATAGGATGTGGGAGGAGTCATCCAGAATTGATACATGTACTACCTCGATGGGAAGAAACGCGAACACCCGTCGCCAACACGCTCCGCTGTTGAATTTTCTTTTCACCGCGCTTTTAATTCGGTGGTAGCAAAAATACCCTAGACTCCTCCGTGATACACATAAGGACGACTCTATCGTCTTTTTTGTACCACCCAGGTAAAAGCGTGTTGAAAATATATTCCTAAAGCGGGGCGTGTTGGCGCAGGGTTGTTCGCGTTTCTTTCCATCGAAGCAGTACAGGCTTCAGAAGTAATGAAAGTAATGTGAGACGTCCATCATCGACATTATTCAGAGACAGTTGCAGGATTGTCGGCTTAAAATCAGTGCAGTGACTTAGTGATACAAGATCAGGATTCAGTTTTGGGATAGCTTAAAAAATAGCGATATATCTTCTTGAAATAGAAGTTCCACAGATTTATTGGCATAGAATAAAAAAAAATACAAACCACCCTGCTTCAGTGAAGGTCCTCGGAAACCATTGATCCATCCACTGTTTCCTTGTACATATCAAATCTTGTGATACACGTATTTTGGGAGCAGCACTTGACAAACAGCCTGTATGACTGTCCAGCATATAATTGTCATGACCTATCTGTATAAATGCCTGTGTGTATACTTTGGAGCCTTGCCAGTAGCTCCCATGCACAATTTTGTTCATTTTCTTTTGATGTTAGCCCTTACCCATGGCCAAGCAGCACCGCTTCTCACAGTGCGAGAAGAACCTCCCCCTACCAAGTCTGATGCACAGGTTCAGTGCACAGCTACAGTGGCATGGAAATTTACGCAAGTGGCATTCATGCCTAAAACGAGAAGGGTTGGTGAGCAATCGGTGCATGTAATCCAGGAAGCTGGTGTAAGTGCAAAGGAGTACTTGTCTCTCTTTTCAAAAATAAGAAACATAATGTAATGCATGCATTGTGATTTTGTGAGTAGTCGGTGCTCTTAATCTCTGTACAAGCAGTACTAAATATATATTATTGTGCCATTACATGTGATTTTATAACGTAACATTCTTTTTGTTCTTCGAAAGAGTACTAATGATATAATCATCAGCCCGCCTGCTGACTCGAAATACACAGGTTCGATCCACGCCTCAGTGGTCGCATTTAGATGTAGGCGAAATGCTAGAGGCCCATGAACTGTGCGATGTCGGTGCACATTAAACAACCCCAGGCGTCCGAAATTTTCTGTAGCCCTCCACTACAGCGTCCTTTATCGCCTGAGTCGCTTTGGGACGTTAAACCTTATCAACCAAACCTGCAAGCCCACTAGCGTGAGGTTTTCTTTGGAATACTTAAATAATTAACTGAATTGTTTGTTGAGCAGCACTGTTCTCTGAGAGAAGCATCAAGGTGATTTGCTATTGGCAACATAGACACAAGTTTCTTTTGAAGTAGCTGTAAGCGAGCCGGTTATTCTGGTGATCATTACCAGGGAGCAGCCTTAGCAATAAAAGTTCAGTGTTTTGTCCAGCAGTTGTTAACCGTTGTACTATGCCTCAAGAAAGACAAATAATATTCTTCTGTGGTGTAAACCTACAAGTATGCACACAATAGGCTGGTTTATTTGCACTGAAGAGTCGAGGCACACTAATGTAATGCATCTCTGATACTAGACACGTGCACTGATCATCTGCGGTACAACTCTGCCTTTCAGGCCGATTACTTTCACAAGGTTGAAACTGTATATTGCTCTAAAATCTCCTCTGAATTGCAGAACCTCAGACCGAGTTCACAATTGCCGATATTATGCTGCAAGAGGACAAAGCTCCGAGGTGTTCGTCGCCAGGCTGGAATGATTTGTCGGCAACATTCGAAGACAATGCTCATGACAGCAGTTACCAACCAAGTTTGGACACCTCAGCAGCGTAAGTGTGTTAAAAAGCAATGCCTAGGCACACACATAAAGGCTCAGCAGCATGTAGGTATCTTCGTTAATAGCCAAATTTCCTTCAGTAGAACCTGTGCGTAACATCAATATTCAAATGTTTTTGTAGTAGCACCTGATGATGGCCGTTATTTAGGGCTTATGGTAGTTGTACATTGAGCATATTGTTTCATTGTTTACATGACAATACTGAACTGCCTGCAGGTCTTCCTATGAACCATCACCACCTTGGAAGTTCATTGTTTATGAGGGCTGCTAGCGGCAACTCACCAATCTCTGCAGGAGGTGCCATCACCCTGCACAATCTTCACTGAAGGTGCGTAACTGAGTCTCAATTACTCATTGAAGCGGTAGCAGTAATCTTTTCTCAGTTGATCACAGTAATATGCTAAATGTGTTGTTGTATATCTTCCTACCATAATTAATTGTTTAATTTCGCCCTGTGTCTTTTTCCTGGTCATCGGCTGTCTTGTTGTGGTGAAAACAACATGTCCAAATATGCACAGCACAAAGTGGTATTGCCAGCCAACACAGAGGCGGATTGGACATGGCAACGTGCATCTGGTCACTGGCATTTTGTTCACAGGATGCAGCCAAACGCAATCCCTGCAACTCGTGGAGAATGCCGGCATCTGCTGCGTTTCAAGGCGCACATACGACGGAATCCAAAGGACATCTTGTTCGCAGCTGTGTATAAGGTTTGCATGTTTAATTTTTAAATGCCTAGTTTCTACTATTGTAAATGTTGACATTATACATTCTTTCTTTAAATATAATTTCGAGCACTGAGTGCTGAAAATTTAATAGCTTTGTGTGACATCTTTTAGGTTCGGCTAATTTTCTTGCTGCTATGAATATATTATTTACACCACTGTACCATTCTTTTTGTTCTGGTGTTAGTCTTTTACCTTGAGTAGCGTTATGTGCACAGCCATGACCACAGCATGCTTTGATGATCTATCTCCTTTTACCACGTAACAACTGTATGGCACCTAATACATATGCAGCAGGATGCCTTTTTACCTACGACATGAAGCGCAAACCTTCCAGTGTTTCACTGACGTCGTTCTTCGCGATTTTCCATTCGTATTCACACACGTCGATGATGTTCTCGTCGTTAGCTCCTCTCCCACCGAGCCCCTCCGTCATCTGCACCTCGTCTTCTAATAATTTGCAAAATGCGGACTCATTAACACCAAAAAAATATGTGTTTGGCGTTTCATCCTTGGCATTCCTCGGACATCTCTTCGAGGACCACAGATCCCACCTCATCCAGACAAGGTCAAGGCAGTCGCGGACTTCCCGCACCTGGACTCATTATGTCAGCTCCGGCGTTTTCTTGGCCTCGTCAGCTACTACAGATGTTTCATTCCTGGATGTGCTGCCGTTCTGCAACCACTCAAAATTTACTTTAGTTGGCCAACCCAAAAGCACCCGCTTTCACCTGGATCGAGGCTGCCAATGCTGCTTTCATTGCTGCCAAGGAGCGTCTCGCGTTTACCACCCTTCTTGTTCGCCTTGCGCACAACGCACCCACGAGCATCACGGATAGTGTTTCAGGTTCCGCTCTTGGCGGCGTCCCGCTCTAATTTCTTAACAGCGAGCGGTGGTGTCCTTTGGGGTTTTTCTCGGCGAAGCTCTCATCTTCAGAGCAGCAGTACAATGCTCTTGGCCGTGAGCTCCTCGTGGCATACATCGCCGTGAAAGACTTCTGTTTCTTCTTGGAAGGCCGAAGCTTTGTGATCTTCACTGACCACAGACCACTCATGAGCGCCTTCTCTTCATCTGAGACCACCTACTAGCCCAGGGAAACTCGACATTTGGCCGTCCTGTTGGAATTTCCACCGACATCCGACACAGCAAGGGCGCCTGTAACATTTACGCCGATACCCTCAGCCATGTACCTTTCTTGCAAACACCTTCTTTTACCCTGCAAGTCATGGCCTGTTATCAACGGCAGGATGAAGGCCTTCAAGCAAATTCTTCATTATCCTTGCACCTGCGCCCCATAAATTTTACTGATCCTGGCGTCGACATTATTTCCGACATGAGCCCCGTCACTGGACACATGCCATTATATAGGTACCTATGCCTCTATGTCACACCTTTTTCAGCGATGTTTACCGCCTTTCTCATCTCGCTTTCCGTGCCTCTCAGCGTCTTGTTGCGGAGCATTTCACCTGGCCTGGCCTCAACGCCGACGTTCGCATCTGGGCTCTGACGTGCCGTGTTGCCCAGTCGTCACACTATGACCCCTCTAGGATGTTTTCAGCCTGCGGACTCCCATTTTGCAGTTATTAACATTGACCTGATCGGGCCATTACCATTATCGCACGGTTACTGTTATATACTCTCCATAAATCACTGTTTTACGTGCTGGCTGGAAGCCAGCCTTATACGGGACATCACTGTGGAAACGGTTGCATACGAGCTCATTTCCACGTGGATTGCCCGTTTCGGTGTGCCAGCAGAGATCATCACCGACTGAGGTCACCATTTCGAGTCCGCACTTATCGCCAGTTTGACCCAGCTTCTCGGCATCACCCTCTTCAAAATTACAGCTTACCGTCCGCAAGCCAACAGTTGGGTCAGTAGGTTACACCTTCAGCTGATGACATCGCCACTTTCTTGCCAGTTGTCCTTTTAGACCTTAGTACGGCCATCAAGAGAGATCTCGGATGTGCTCCTTCTCATCTCGTCCATGGCGCATTGTTGCGTCTACCGGCTGATTTCGTGTGCCGCCGGCCCAAAGGGTTGTCTGTCCTGTCCTGGCGTACATTATGTTGAAAGTCTAACCACTCTCCTGTCTCGTATCTCCGCCCATGCGACACGTGCTGAGCAGTGCAAGCTGTTTTTGTCCCCCTCGAATGTGTGGATTGTGCTCGTTGTCTACTTCAGGCACCCTATACTGGACCACATCTCGTCGCCGCACGGGGCGACAAAACTGAAATGTCGTGTGTCATCAGTTATGACACAGTCATTTTCCTCAACCATATAAAGCTTGCCCGCGCCGACAACACCGTGCTTCCTTCATCAGCTGCCCTCTCACTTCTCTTTCCACTTTTTCCCAACAAGACATCTCCGTGCCCTCTTTCATGTAGCCGGAAGATTTTGCTGGGACGACTTCGTCTCCTGAGGAGGAGACCTTGTGGTCGCACATTAGCGCCATGCGCTTTGAGGTGAAGAATTTGTAAAAGAAAAGACGTGCAGCGTCTAGAATAAATGAATTTGGCTGCCGCCGTTGTGGAAGCAATATCTTCTAGTGCAGCATAGGAGCCAGCCGCGCTGGATCAGTCCTGTGAAGACAACTGCGAAGTGCAAGGGACGCTTGCAGACCTAACATTTGGCTTGTATCGTTGTTGGACGTTGCAGCCTATGTAGATTGAACTTATCCAGAACTCCCTCTTACTCATTGGGTGTCAGACAGCAGAATCTTGTGCTTTACTTTTGACATTCTGATGAGGCAGTAAAACTGCTCAGTGAGGCATGTAACTTGATCATTTAGCTGCTCAGCGTCAGCACTCGAAGGATGAGGTGTGAATATTTGCACAGGTTGGTGGATGCAGGGACCAAGTACACGCACGTACAATACAGCACAAATACTTGTTGCAGCTGAACCTTCAGAAAAATTTTCTAAAAATAAAACAGCTGTAGCAAACCTAAGAGACAATAATAATAGTAGCAGCAAAAAGAAGGAGGGCCACAGAAAATAGCTTGCACTCATCATAAATAACGTCCGAGTAGTACCGACAGAAGGCCGGAATAGTTGGGGTTAGGATGAAGTATCATTTATAAACCATAATTAGTCTAAGCTGCATGATAGCTCCCTTCTGCATAAATGCTGTCTTTTGCTTTCTTTCTCGTTGTAAAGTTGATGCCACAGTCGCCGGCTTAGAGACATTTTGCCCTGTGTTTTTTGTTCGAATTGCTCTGTCCAATCAAAATTCCTGAACTTTGTCAATTTTTGGTGAATGTTCATATCCTTGCTTAGTATAGCTTCTGAAAGTCCAACAGGTGTATGTTTTCTGAAGTAATGTCCTGCATGTGAGTTTATTGTACTACTGCATCAGCAGGTTCTTTTAGATCTAAATTGTTTATGTAAAAAAGTGTTTTTTAACTGTTTGTAATGCAGATCAGCCCTCCAAGTACGGGCCTGCTTCTTGCGTTATGTTTTTTGCATTGTGACATGTTTCATAAGTTTTACGCATCTGCTAGCCAAGGCACGTTTTACACAAAGACTCACAAGTGAATAGTGCTGTCGATCACGTGTCTTTGTGTGGCAGTTGTTTATATTTGTGCAGTGCAGAAAGTTGATGACAAGAGACCAAAGAGACATAACACAAGTATTTTCAAGTGGAGATGTTTTGAAAAAAGCAGTAAATCGTGAAAAAATAATATTGAAGAAAATAACCAAAAGAACAATAAAATGAGACAAAGAAGGACAACTAACCTCAGGTGTCGAACTCTGCAGTGTTGAAGTCTGCAGTGTTTGCAAACAGTTAGAGAAGCCTATCTTGTTTCATCTCCTCATACAAAGGTGGCGGATACTTATATCTTACTTTTCATTTATTTAACCAGTTTGCCCGTAAAGGCCCTCTTTCAAGGGTGTCACGTGAAGGGGGAGGGTTAGTGTACAGGGCGTATAAGAATCAAGAACAAGAACAAAAAATATTGTTTAGCTTCTGAAACGCTTCTTCTGCCTGCAAGTGTGATGATCAGTTTGCAATATGAAAGTAAAATTGATAGCACCACAAGAGCAACAATGGAAAATAAAGAGAGTTTGGCACACCCTTGAAAAAATTAAAAAATTCTTCCAACTATTACTGCCAAATGCCCTTCATGTTTGGCAGTTATATATTCTTGCAAAGGTGGCAGGAACTCTCCAAACAACACCCATTCAGCACTGAGTAAAATGGGCTATGCGTTTGACCTGACATATTTTCATAATGGTCACAACTGCTTGCAGATTTTTGTTTTGTCTAGCGTAGACAATTTAGGCTGGGCTATATTAAAAAGGTATAGACAGCGCACTGCTTGGACATCTAGTAGCTTGAAGATTGGATTTTTTTCTCATACAGTGCTGGCCAGTGGCTGAATATCTCTGATGATGCCCCAGTGCATAATCCTGCACTGTTGTAGTGAGACTGCAGTGGGATACAGGACTGCAAAAGTTTAACACATAGCTGCTACTTTATGAAAGGGTTGCCACCACACCTACCGCGCTTTATGTGTTAGCTTGCTTGAGCAGATATCTGCCCATGTGCAGGTTCTCATTTACCAGGCTATAGTTCAAATTTTAAATTGAAAGCATTTTTATCGATCTGCTCTGCTCACTGATGTGCGCAACACCAGCATAAAGAAAATGTAGCTGCCTGCTAAGAATTTCCCACATAAATTTAAAATTGAAATCTTTCACGGAACTGTGAGAAGCTTAGGCTCGTAGTGATACTACACCCTGGCTTTCTCGAGTTCGGAATTTTCGTTCACAGTGAAAGCTCTCTGATGCACATATGCAGTTTCTGCTTAATCATTCATAATTGCTGCCAACTGTTACCAGTCCTTTTTCATTTTTTCCTCCCTCTGCTTAGTTTCTTTAGCTGTAATTTGTTGCTTCTTCCAAATTACCTTCCATCGATTAGCACATGTGTCACCTTTCTGTTGTCGTTCTCCTTCAAAAATGAGCCCACTGCAACTCGTCTAGCCCTCAAGTCTTCAATACTTGCACTTATTTGCTTTGTGTGATGTGCACTCAGGTTGTTCTGTATTGCTCGTACAAAACGTCATTTGTGTACCACTGATCAGGGTAACATTTGTTTGCTTTTCCTTTCAAACAGAGCTGAGCAAATGGCAGAAAAAAGGATAATGGGAGAGTGTTTGATTCTCAAAAAACTGATTCGTCTAGATAACATGGATATTGAGGAAATGCTGACATCATAACAATCAGCGGTTTGCAGAAGCCAAGGCACGCAATTTGCAAAAAGTGCATACAACTGAGGAAGTCCATTGTACAGCGATGTCCGTCATTGTACCCACATATGCTTGGCACAAACTGGCTCGGCCGGGGTCACTCCTTATGCATTGAAGCTAATGGAGGTAGAGCTTTTCTGGAATTTTACTGTTGCGTATGAAAATGCCTGTGTTAATTCATAGTGATTACAGAGCAAAGTGATATTTTATCACAGGTACAAACCCTGTTTTGTGCTGTGAATATCGGCAGTTGTATCGTTGAAGGAAGCATTTTATGCTTACGTTGTATGTGTAGCCAGGCCAGCCAGAAGATGTATCTATACAAAGTATACATCTGTCTGAAATATTACTTGTAATCATTCAGACTATTATACACTTTCTTTTTTGTTTTACCTGGAGTTCATTGTTCTGCTTTGCATTTTGATGTGAAATAAATGACTCTACACCTTGTTATCTTCAGTGGGCACAGTTCATTTCAGACACTGAATTATTCCGGGTACCGAAATTCATAGTATCGCTGTGCGGGAAAAGCATTTCTCATTTCTCCCACGACACAGCTTGGCAGAACTCTGCGATTCCTCCTCCCAAAGCGACTCCAAATCCAGCGCGCAAACTGTCGGTACGCCGTGTACCTGTGACGACTGCAAAAAATAGTCGCTGCGTTATGATGGTTATGTGCAAAACACAACACAAAACTGCAAAAAAACCCTGAATCAGTTTTTCTTTATTTCAATATCAATGGCGAGTGCCAGAAACTGAGGTGCCAGGCTTAGTGTATTGACAGAATAAGAGAGTATGTAGTGATACTATGTAAGAAGCTATATTTTTTGTGTTTAAGCTTTCCTGTCAGGATTTACAAAATTTCAACCACTGTGCTGAAACTTTAAAACTTAGTTCATAAGAAGGTGGCTGCATTCCAACCGTATAGCTGGAAGCGAAATGGTGACGAAGCTAGGTTTGAAGATCAATAAAAATGTGGAGTTGAATGCAATAGACACAAATGTCCTCATTGAAACTTACAGGAGAGGAGTATGACAATATAGCAAGTGCCTCTTGCATATATGATCGAACATGCAACATCCAGTTACCTGTAGATCACTTGTGCACTGATGAGGGCCGGTCTGTCTTTCAGTAGTGCCAAATATGCAAGTTGCAGTGCGTATATATTCAGGCACCCCAGTACAAACATGTCGCTGCTGGTGATGCACAGCGCACACTCGGGGATGTGGGCAGCTACTACAGAGATTTCACGGCAGCACACAGACTCGAGCACGGTGTCCATGGCGCGACAGCGGCCGTATTCACACGTAGAATAAATGTCGTTATTATTATTATTATTACTACTATTGCAGCATGCAAAACTGCACTTGCATGCTGTCGCGCCCAAAGGCGAACCCAGTTTCGGAAAGACCGCTTTGTGCATGCACCGGGCGCGTTTTTGCGACTTCTCTATTAGCGCACAGTCGCCACGAAGCATGAGACAAGTGCAGGATCGCGTGTTTCACGGAGCAGGAACACAAAAATTAAAGAAACTAATAGAGATGTGCCAATGTCTTTCTGGAGCATCAAAGTTATGCCCCTCAATCATGCAAAAGTCTATGGCACTATATATGTACGTAGGAGAACACGTGCAAACAGTTAAGAGAGAAATGGCATCCAAGCGGTGTAATGAGTGCTCGCGACAAAATATATACGCATTATTTACGCAGACAACAAAGACCGAGCTACAACATGCGGGGTTGCACGTGTTAGTGGCCTCGTTTTTTTGTCCTTCGTGATGTTTTACTGGCAATGAGTGATAGATAAAGATAGATAAAGAGGAGGAGGGAAAGACAGGGATGTTAACGAGAAAGGGGTTCCGGTTGGCTACCCTGCACTGGGGAAGAGGAATTAGGGGGCTAAAAGGAGGAAGAGAGAAAGGGAAAAAGGCATAACACACACACACACGCACAACGCTGTCACAATTTGTCACTCAAACCAGTCGCTCTCAAGTAGGTAAAGAGTGCCTAGTATGCCTTGAGGGCAGTCGACTGCTGTGGCCACGGACCGAGGATCTTTTGCTATGTTAATGGGCGAGGATCGAGGCGGTCCAGCGCACAAAGCAGTGTATGTCTTGCACTCGCAAATGCAGTGCACTCACAGAGAAGATGAGCGATAGTCTCCTCACAACAGCAGCTTTCACAGGCAGGACTGTCGGCCATCCCCATCCGGAAACCATAGTGGTTGGTAAAAGCAATACCGATCCATAAACGGCATAACAATGTTGCGTCGCGACGTCCTAAGTTAGTGGAAGACGAAGGCGCAGTCCAGGGTCCAGTGCCTTGAGGCGGAGGTTTCAAGACTTTCCCGTGTTCCACGCTAAAAGTGTGAGCTCCAGCGCCAAAGGGCAAAGCCCACACGTTGCGTCAGGTCTTAATATTGGGATCATCACTGGAAGTCCGTCGTTGTGAGCCGAACGCGCAACCGCATCGGCCTGGTGATTACTGTTAATACCACAGTGTCCCGGCAGCCATTTAAAAATGATGTCATGACCTTTGGAAACGGTGCCATGGTACAGTAGACGGATCTCAGCAACAAGTTGTTCCTGCGGCCTGCGGCGTAGCGCAGCTTGCAGGGCTTGAAGGGCTGCTTTAGAGTCGGTGAAAACCGTCCAGTCATGTGGAGGTTCTTGACTGATGAACTCTACCGCAGCCCGTAAGGCTGCGAGTTCCGCACCAGTTGAAGATGTTGGATAGCTCGTCTTCACTTTCATGAAGATGGATCTGGCCGGTATCACCACCGACCCCGCAAAACTGGTCGAGTGTACTGATCCATCTGTGTAAATATGTATGCGGTGACTGTGGTAAGAATGCAGGTGATTCAATATCAGTTGTTTGAGAGCGGGTAGTGATACACCAGCTTTCTTCGTAATTCCAGGAATATAGAGGTGAACCCGAGGTTCATGAAGACTCCATAAGAGTGAGCACGGTCTTGACGCAAGGGTTAACTCCGATGGAATATATGCGCGATGGCCTTCAATGACTTTGGCGAATGCAGTACGCGGCCTAATTATTGGGAGTGTTGCGAGGTGATGACAGGGAACTCGTGTCAGGTGCCGAATATGCGTTCTCATGATGTCAGCAGCACTGTATGCAGTAACAGGATGTTCCCGGGCAACAATAATCAGTTGGTGCTTTTGATGCACATTTAGGCAGTCCAAGGCAGATGCGGAGAGCTTGCGCTTGCACGTTTTGAAGAGTCTTGATATTTGTCTTTCTAATGGAAGTGAATATCGGAAGACTATACCGCATGCAGCCCAGAAATAGGGAACGGTACAGTTGTAGCATCTAGCGCACTGATGCGCCCCAGGACTTTCCCCCGAGTAAGGAGAGGACGTGGACAATTGCAATTAGTCTCTTTGTGATGTCGAAGATATGTGGACTCCACGAGAGGTTCCTGTCGATGACAACACCAAGCAATATGTGACTTCTCTCAGAGGGAATGGTTTCGTCATTGACGCGAATGGTGTAACGTGACATTATTTTGCGCGTGAACGCCACAAGTGAACACTTTTCGGTCGAAATGTTCAGGCACTGCAAGCGAAGACAAGATGTCAATATGGATGCCGTCTTTTAAAGTTTTGCACGAACTTGAGGACGGGTCACCCTGATGCCCAAATACAGATATCATCTGCATATATAGAGATCTGAGCAGATTGCAACAATACGTGAACAAGGCCGATGAGAGCAAGGTTGAAGAGAACTGGGCTCAGCACTCCACCCTGAGGGACTCCACGCGATTTTCGGTGTAAGGACGTTGGTCCGTCCGCAGTCAGGACAAAAAACGACCTCTCTGATAAATAGTTGCGTATCCAGCTCAACGTGCGGCATCCGATCTCAGCAGCTTCCATTGCGTCCAAAATGTCCTGATGCGTTACGTTGTCGTACGCGCCCTTGATATCCAAAACCAATGCCACGGTCAATCTTTTCAAACTTTTGCTGTAGTGCACCGACGTTACAAGGTCAACCACGTTGTCGATACAAGAGCGGCCCCGTCGGAACCCAGACATGAAGGTTGGATAAATCTGATATCGCTCCAAGTACCATTCCACGCGTGTGAGCAGCATTCTTTCCATGACTTTGCCGACGCAGCTGGCGAGTGCAATTGGACGGTATGATGAAAGGTCGAGCGGTGATTTCCCCGGCTTCAGAAGTGGAACCAGACGACTGGTCTTCCAATCATGAGGAACTATGCCAGCAGTCCATGACTTGTTATAAGTGTCCAAAAGAGCCCGCCGAGCTTCTTGCCCAAGGTTGGCAAGTGCGGAGTACGTCACACGATCGGGCCCTGGTGATGATGACCTTCTACAACAAGCCAGCGCAGCATCAAGTTCTTCCATGGAGAATAGTGCATCCATCCGAGAATCCCGTGAGGGTGGAACATTGTTGCAGTGCAGCGTTGCGCCTGGATTCGGAGGGCCTGTAATTCTTGCGCAGAAATCTTCAGCTTCCTCAACCACACTGCGCCTTTGGTGGAGCGCTACGGATTTGACAATGAGTGACATATTGGCAAACATATCGGGCACTGCAGCTGGGAAGAAAGCAAACAAAAATTCCTTAGACGAGCAGAAAAATAACACGACAACACTGCTTACCAGTTGATGTTGCCTATACGCTCGGCGTCCGCTGGCGCAACCTGAACTGCGTCGGGCCTTACGCCTGCCTCCTCTCCGGAATTGATTGCCAGCGGGTCAAAAATAAAGTGGTTGTCGAGGTTCGTAACCGCGGCGTCTTCTTCATCGTCTATGTCGTCACCCGATGCCTCATAATCAGTGTCTTCGCCAAAACAAAATTCTTCACCTTCCGACTCGGAGCTACTCGCCATTGCGACTTTCCTGCTCCCGTCTCTCCGTGTTTACGTGCCCCACTTGCGTGTCAAGCAGACAACATGCCCACTCGACGTCACGGTTTTCCGGACCCATGTGAAAACGCATTGTCTGGTTTTTGACGTCATGTCAAAATCTCGCCACTATGACCCGGAACTTGTGGTTACAAATGGTACGATTATTAATTATATATTACGAATGCTTGCTTCTAACATCGTGTAACATGCTTACAGATTCGCTACGCATTATTTACCACTGGAAGGAGCAACATAAAAATGTGGCATCTCTACCCCTTTAAGGCTCTTCCTCTTTCACTCATACAATAGTTTGACACTTCTGGCTCTCATTTCCTTGCCTCTTTTTGCCTTCTCAACTGCGCATGACGCATTCTCCAAGCATTCTGGAATCCTTTCACTCGTTTCACCCATACCCATCTCTTTAAAAAGCCATACAGTCGCCTTTTGCCGCGGCCGAGCCCTTTTCCTGAAACAGCGCTAGACTCCACCACGCTAGGCGCCAATATTTTTTTTTTCAAAGGCGCGGTGGCTCAATTGTTATAGCGCTGGGTTGCTGACCCGAAAGAAGCGGGTTCGATTTCTGCCGCGGCGGTCGAATTTCAGTGGAGGCGAAATTGTAGAGGCCCGTGTACTGTGCGATGTCAGTGCAAGTTAAAAACCCGATTTGGTCGAAATTTTTGAAGCCCTTCACTATGGTGTCCCTGATAGCCTCAGTCGCTTTGGGACGTTAAACCCCATAAAATCCTAAAAAGGTAGCTATTTTTTCTTCGTGATTTTAAACATACTGATCTTAACAAACCTGTTTTCCCCTCGCGCCCAGCAATGCGCAGCGGCGCTCGTCCACCCTTTCCTGGATTTCCGTCTTCCCTCTTTCAGTTGCTCTTTCTTTTGGTAGAATAAAATCCCCGAAAACGTTAATAGACCTAACTCCTTGTCTCCCCCCCACTCACTCTACGGGTATTGCGGGGGGCTGGTACGGCGGCGAATAGCCACACAAGCAACGCGAACAGAAGTATGGACGCACTAGCTGATGCCCTTCGTAGTCTGCGCATGCGAAACTTCACATCTAAAACATTTTGAGATCTATGACGTAATTCAACAGCCTGGCCTGCAAAATTCTATTTGTGAGTACCACAGCACTGTAATCTTGAAATCCGGTCGCAAATGGATATGGTTCTTGCCGTAATTGCTGCTTTGACTAAGCGCCGACCTTTTTTTGTCTCCGGCAGGAAAAGTGAAAGCAAGAAGTACTGGGACGACTTCTGTGTTCCAAATGTCATTGTGAAATGCCTAGCTTGAGATCGTGCACAAATCAATGCCGCCAGAATGGTAAAAACTTCATTTTTCGGCTTTCGCAAAATGCATTTAACGAACGTCCACCATCCTTTCAATAAGGGGGTGGGGAGTCGTGTGGCCCGACTCATGTTGCATTCATGTAGACAATTGTCGTCTATGGTTTGTGGAAGAAGAGTATCACAAACACTTATTCTCCCAGTGCACCAAACCTGTCAGTATATGTAAAATATGTCCATTCTGTTTCTCTTTGGCCTGACCACTTGTAAATGCAACAGAAAAGGCTGAATTCCCTCTTTGTATAGAATATTGATATGGTGCATTCTTCGTAAAACTTTATTGCAAACGGAAAAAAATTTCTTCTAAGTTGTATTGACGTCCAAGGGGAGGAGATGCTACCACCTTTGCGATAACTTTGCTTGAATAAAAAAAGCAAGAAACCAGGTGTAAAGCAGTGTAAATATAAATTTACACTAATTTGTCGCGAGTTGGTAGTGCGTCCCCTACTTTCAGAGGGGGAAAGCTATCACGTGCAGGTACGAGCAAGAGAACAAGAGAACACAGATATCAAACAAACCAAAACGATGCCGTATTGATAATTGAAAAGGGGGCAAATAAAAAACGCACACGACAACAGGAACAACACACACTCAACAAGCGTACAACACTACAGAATAAAAAGAAAGAGTTCACCAGGTACTCAACGTCCGAGGGGAAGCGACGATGCCTTGCAGACAGGGCGAACGTGGGTGATTATAGTGCGACGCGTCGCTAGCGGTGCGTCAAAGGAAGCGGCGGAAGGGAGCCAGGTGGTGCTAGGAGCGGAGAGGAACACTGGTGGACGCCGGTGGACTCCCGTCAGCAGCCCGAACAACTCGGCAGCAGCAGAAAAACCGTATCCAGGTCTCGTCTACGGCGTCACGAAACGGTGGAAGCTTGAAGTAGGCTATCCAAGAGTGCCTTTTTTGGCTGCATGGACCCTCAGACCATCGGCTTCCACCTCCGCACTTGCAAAGAATGCAGTAGGCTTACGTCCGTGATCCAAGGGAGGTCCACGTCAGCACAGACCCAACGTCCGACGGCTGCCACCTCCACGCTTGAATGGCACGATCTACCCTGCGCTGTCTCCCTGCACACCTCGGTTTTCTGACAAGTCAGCTCTCCGCTCCTCGTGCTCGCCACGCTCTTTGTCGCCATCGCCTCACACACACCATTCGCACGCGCACACGCACAACGCTGTGCTGACACGCGCAGCGCTCCGCTGCCCAACGCGCCACTGTCGACGCACCGCGTTCAGAAATCCTCCGAGGATCTTTTGTCCACCTCACACATTTGTATTAAACACTATTGATCTCCTTTTGTGACATTAATTATGTATATTTCAGAGTTGCACACCGAAAATTATAATTACAAATTAGCAGCAACCAAGTTTGGGATATTCGATTCCACATTTTTCAAATGTGGTGGTAGCGGTTAAGCGTCATTTAAAAAAATCATTGTTTAAAAACGTTTTGCGAACATCTTCTCGCGCACTCTGTGCCACAAAGTTCACTGCTATTAAAAAAAATTTGACTCTTTCCTTCGATGGTAGTACTTACGCGAATAATCACATCGTGCATCTCTTTGCAACGTCGACGTACATTGAGGTCATCATGCAAGACCTTTGTGAAGAATTTGTTTCAAGGGAGTGCAGCAGCTCTCCTATAATAGGAGTACAACGACTAGTCCCTAGATGACTCGTGAGTTCAGCGGCTACACACACATTGCATCTCGCGATGTACTGAAAGCGTAGATGTAAAATATTTTGCGCTTTAGATCCTTTATTCTCCTTTCGAGAGGTGTGGAATAAATCTAGGGGAATCTGCCAGCGCATACACTTTTCCACTGGCCTTGAAATTGACAAGCTGCCCATAAATGATATTGACAGTGCGTTAGGCATTAACATTGTAGCAGGGTTGAGAAACTTCCACATGGTTTTAGTCCTGACACGAACGCAGAGCCATTCAGATAGAGTGGCTGAACATGGGCCTAGGCCTAACACGAATGCAGAGCCATTACAGACAGACTGGCTGAACATGGGCCTAGTCCCAGCACGAACTTCGGGCCATTATTGATATGTGGGCTGAATATCAGCATAATCTCGGTATGAATGTCGGGTTATTATAAATAGGCTGGCTAAATATGGGCACCCCTGGGCTTTTAATTGTAAAGTATATTGTGGGCTGCTCAACCTGCTGCAATGCAGCTTGTGTCCTCGGCCTCCTATTTACATTGCATAGAAATAAAACGACTGCATTGAATAGACTTGGTGCCAACGTCGGCCCATTGTTAATAGGCCGGCTGCACATCGGCATAGTCCTAGCCTTTGTGTGTACGTTGGCTGATTGTTGACAGACTAGCTGAACGTAGGCCTAGCCCGAGTGCGGACGACTGCTCAATGCCGGTATTTAGGCTGGCTGAGCACAGGCCCCGTCATGACAAAAGTTATGGGTCAAGAAAAAGTTGAAAACAAATTGGGAATAGTAATTTCTTAGAAAAAGTCTCAGATTCCCCAGTAGTCGATGTGGAACTGGTATTCGTGGCAATTTCGTGGCCAACCCTAGGTGTGTCGACAGCGGCATGTGTGTGGTTTCGTGTGGAAGTGCTCGAACAACGCGCATTCCATTCATGGCAGGATGAAAGAGAATTGTCAAATGCGAAAATATTCAAGAAACAAATTAATTCGAAGCAGTAAGACTATTGGCTGTTGGTCACTACGCAGAACCATCCGGCCACATATCAGATTCTAATCTTTGTCAGGCACGAGTGTAAGGCGTATGATAAATATGCAAAATTTGTCATCTTGTTGCTTGAGGTAAGTACATCCTTTCATACGTATAGCCGAAAATGAAGGAAACGAGAAAGTGAAACAAATCGAACTACTCAGTTTATTGTTGCCTGCAGACATAATTTCCTATTTCTTCTTCCTGACGCAGCATCTCTGGCATTCCTGTTGCGTTTTGTAATGCTTGCCGGTGCATAAGAACGCAGGACGGCCTTCGCACGCTGTTCCATTTTGGTTCAAGAAGTACCTTGTCAAACGGTAGAAATTGTTTACATTTTCGCCTTGCGTACAGTCATATTTGCACTTTTCGCAACATTCTCCGCACCCATGGGCCGTTATAAATAACGCTGAAAAGGAAATCAACGAGAATGGTTTTCATTTCAGCTGTAAAAAAATATTTCAGAACTTGGTAGAGGCATGTGAGTACGTAGAGAAGATTTTATTTTCATTTATCCTGCAGATTAAGCGATAGGTACAAAAAGCGTCAATGATGTGTTCGGAGGTTAATTCTGACACAGGTATGAACGGCAGCCAAAACATTGACGATAGATAATCGACACTTTTGCTTAATGTCTTCAGAAATATATGTTTAGCCTTTTACTTCCGTGTGCGAAAGCGTATATTTAGCACAATCCTAAGCCCTGTGGAGGTGTGATGCAACGCTTTCCTTTCAGGGCGTTGCTCAATTTGGGACAGGAAAAAGTGACAGCCACCAGAGGCTACCTTTGGCTTTTGGTATCCCCGCGTGGGTAGACTCGTCGACTTGCTGATGAATTTTTTATCGTGGTCTTCGTGTGAAGCACTAATACATATGTTGATTTAGGCAGTGCATGGCGTGCCGAATCTGTTCTCAAGCTCTGATGAAGCTTCAACATTAGGTTTGGGGATGATGTATAGAGCTCGCATTTTACTGCGCACATTGCAGGTGCCTGAAATAGTAAAGCCGGGAAGCCGACAGTTCACAACACGGCTGTGATCAACTGAAAGCTATCACGCTCAATGTCCATGCATTGAGATGCATGCCTTACGTGCCGTGCTAAATTTAAAGTAAGCAAATACTACGCATGGCCAGAAGGCAAGAGAAGAGGACAAAAAGAAAACATTACATGCATGATAAGTGCGTTTCGAGTTTAAACGAGCAATAAAGGTGTCACTGTGCATATATACAGGCTTCCACTTTCGAAAGGAGCAGGACCAAAAATTAGAATTTTTCTATACAGGCGGCTGCACAAACAGCATTCATGAGATACCTGCCTAGGACAGAAGAATTGAAGAGCGCTTAAGCTTCGGTGATAAGAGTGAAACGCAACAGCGTGTAGCCGCGCTTCCAGAGAGCCCACGGAACGCCATCGCCCATTCGGCGCGACGACCAACCCGTTCGAAAAAAATTAGGCAGTGGCTTAGCTCTGGTTAAGCCTAGATATACAAACGAAAAGCTTTAGTTAAGCTCTTGTTTTGATGTCATGGTTATGCTTGGTAGCTTAGCTTTGGCTTTATCATTTTTTCGCTGTTTTGCAGCCAACTCCCAAGCGAGTACTTCTGGATCGGACGAATTTAGTTTCTCATCTTTTTTTGCGTAGTCTAGCAGCAGCCGCACTCTCCATCTCTTCCATGTCGAGTGCGCACGCCTATTCTCAGGCAAGCGCATTATATAGCGTCTTTGAGCATTCACGTGGCGCACATGTGCAGTAGCGCGCGAATGGTCAGGCGACGGAGTCGGCGGCGGCGACGGCTGCGGCAGCGGCGAGGAGCGACCACCAGCGTGGCGCGTGACGTCACTCGTTTTCGCGCATGCGCAAAACTCACTTGTTCAGCTCACGCGAAGCTCGGCTCTGACCCGCGTTGTGAAGCTTTTCGCTTCAAAGACGGAGTCGGCGGCGCCCACCTGCGCCGTGCGTGAAGTCACTCGTGCTCTGACATACGCCGGCTCGCGCGAAGCGCAGTGTTGACTAGCGTAGTGAAGCTTTTCGCTTCAAAATCGCTCGGAGTCTCTAGGAACCTGTCAAAGCAGCCCATCCGCCGCCCGAAGAGATCACGGATGGGCTCCAGTCACGCTGCCCCTTAAATTGGCCGTTGTGTGTTTCCGTTGCGATTGTGATTTTAGAGGAAAAGAAAGGCGCAGTAGCTGCCTCATATATCGATGGACTCTACAACCACGCAGTGAGGGAAGGGAGGAAGTTTGGAGTGAAAGAGAAAAGACAGATAGAGAGGCCGTAATGAAGGCCTACGTCTCCGTTGGAGTCGCATTCGTTGACAAAAGCATACAAACGCGTACATCACAGGCGCTCGGGAGGTACGGATTCCATGACATCGTAATGGTTCACACCCGCACAAAACATGACGCGCACAGGTCCGGTCGCTGCTGCCTGCCCGTCTGCAGCCCGAAGAGGTCGGGAAGGGTTGCACCCACGCTGCCGCCCGCAGGTGCAAAACCGTCGTGTTATAACCGGGATCCGCGTTTTGACCAGTTGACGTCTTTAAATGTTTCTTCTGCCGCTCCTCCAAGTTCGAAATTCACAACCCCTGTTCGGTGTCAGTGCAAGTTAAAAAATAATACTTGTTGGGGGGCTAGCTGGTGCAAGTTTCCAGAAAAGGGTTGTAGCGCCGAAAAAGACAACACATAGCAAGCGAGACTTAACAGGCGCAACTTCCAAAGGTTAATTCACCACGAATGCGAATGAATATAAGGACAACAATCAATATGGGTAGAAAGAACCACAAATGCTCGCGAGGGTTGTACAACAAAAGTAAAAAAAATGAGGCACACAGGTATCTCAACCCCATGGGTGAGATACCTGTGTGCCTCCCCTGTCTTTTTTTTCACTTTTTCAGGCCCCTTCAGGCCGCTGGTCTTTGTGCTCCTCATTCGGGGATGTTTGTCGAACAAATTTTCTGGCTTTTCTTGGCGCTTCCTCCACACGTAGTTCGGATGTTTAGCCTAGCGCTTAGCGCAGCGTTACAGCGTGCGTGCGCACAATGACGCATCGTAGACGACCCTTTTAAGGACTTCAGGCTTTCGTGGCAGTTCATCGAACTTTCTTTCTAGACTCGGCAAACGGCCGGTCCGCTAACCAAACATGGCAGCTTAATTTGTCGAAGAGGCGTTCAATGTGCATACGTTCAAAAATGCTACTACAACACCGTGTAAGAGCCCGAAGCAGACCGAGGCTAATGGAAAGTTTGACTGAATGATCAAGACGTGGGTCATGAAGGCTTCTAACAGTTATCGCCCTAGCAGACTCATGCAAAAGCCGCGGCCAGCGTGTAAGCTTTTGACGCGAAAGTGCTCACATACGAATAACTATGTATTCTAAACGCTTGCTGGCTTGGAAAGCACCACACCGAATAAAACGCATTAAAAAACCCAAACCCTCTAATATTTGACCCCAAGTATCAAAATGAAGTAAAAAAGGGCAAGCCACAGCCACCATGCGTTTCTCATCTCGAAAGATTGTCATTTGTGGCAGCACCAACGCCTGCTAAGTAATTTTCTCAAGAAACGGAAATGCCTTCCTAGGTCCTTAGAGTGAGAAATGGCCTGGCTGAGAAGACGTCCTTAATATCAGCCCGAAAAACGTGAAAATCTCCAGCCGGCTTAACAGATGCGGATGAATAGTAATTATAAATATTTAAGCTAATACTGACTATTTTGCAGCTTGAAACCACGACTACTACTATAATAACCTTGCTTCCAGCTAACGCTACGGCAAAGATAAGATTGTATAAACGTTCATGGCACAGCGGCCACCACAGAGAAGAGAAACGTTTGTAATATCGGTTGCCCTTTCTTTCAACTGCTTTGGCGCTGGAAATTCTTCATAATTGGCGCCTCCCGGTTGTTGGTCATCCGCTTGCTGCCAATATTTCAATGAGAAGACTAGATTGGGTGATGTTTCGGATTCGAGGGGAACCCGCGGGTAGTTTTGATCTGTTATACCAAGGACCCAAAATTATTGATTAGAGGTAAGAAAACACAATTGAAAAAGTTTCTGATCAGTCACAGCTGCTCTTGAAGGCTGGAGAAAACAAAATTCGTAAAGTGTACATGTAGAAAATTTAAAGCTGCCTTCTTCCACCAAAAACAAGTCTCTTTTTTCGCACAACGTAACACTCGGCAAGTGCCCGATTGAAGTCGAGGATAGCATCCTGGTTTTTGGGGTTAACTTCGCCAACAACCTATCCTGGAGTCACCAAGCCACTAATACCTAAACTCGAGTTTGCAGAAGAACCGGCTTAACAAATAAATGCAGGCGTGTGCTGCCTAGACAGGCATAGCCAAGGCTGTATAACTCACTAACTTTTCTTAAATGCCTTGTGCCCATTTGGACTGCGGAACAAGAACCGAAACGAACAAAAATTAATTATCAGTGTCAATAAAAAGCAAAAAACTAGCATAACAGATGCAGTAGCTTTCGATTCTCACACAGGAGACCTGTTTATGACCGTGGCAATCATTGATGCTGGTAATCGTATAAAATGCTGTCTGACTACAACGTACAACGCAGCAACAAAAACAGTAATCTTTTCTAAAACATTATTACACCATCAAAAAGAAAAGATGCTTCACCAGAGAAGACATGTCATTTAAGTTTCGGTTTATGGGGGTTTAAAGTCCGAAAGCTACTCAAGCTATGGGGATGCCGTAGTGGAGGGCTCCGAATAATTTCGACAATTTGGAGTTCATTAACATGCACTGACATCGCACAGCATACGGACCCCAAAAACATTGCCTCCATCGAAATTCGACCGCAGAAGCCGCGATCGAACCCACGTTTTTCGGAACAGGAGCCGAGCGCCACAACCACCGAGTAACCATGCCTTTTTTTTCGTTATTGGTGAGCCACCGTGTCGGCTCATGCCATCTAGGTGTGTGGTACAAGTGGCGCATGATTTTTTCGGTCCTGTGCACCGGTTTATGACAGATTCACGGGAGTGTCAACCTTGGTTATCGGAGGGAAGTTTTGATTTTCCTGAACAGGCTCCTAGTGAAAAACATGTTTTTTTATATTAAAATAGCATATAATTAAGATGAAGAGCGCTGTTTTTTACACGATACATGAAGTCCGTCACAAAGGTTTACGAGGTGTGAGTGTATGAAACAATATTAAGACCCGAATTGTAAGCGAGACAGCTCCATTCACGCACACCAACTGTGTAAACTTCTAGCGGCTGTATTTTTGCTCATCTTCTTTTAGGTACCGCTATGGAAATTACATTCTCTCGAGACTCTCAAAGAAGTGGAGCACGAAAAAAGAGCCATAGTTAAAACTGGTGGACCAACGCAGGAAAAATAGTATCTTATTAAGGACTTACCGGCTAATATGACTCCGAGAACGAATATATGCTGCGCTGTCATTGCTGAAGGGGAAGCAGCAAGTCGATTTGCGTTATATAATTTTTCACTGCACTTGCACGGAAACACCGACCACTCTTTTATGAGCCGTCGTCGAAGGAAACGGTGGAACTGGTATCGTGGGCGCAGCGCTTATGCTTTTATCCTCTAAGCAGCTAAGGTTGCTCACATGACAACCACATACTTTTTGGGCATAATGGCCGTCAGTGCGGTAACACCACAAGCCATTCTTAGGATTTAAATCGGGAAACAAGGCTTACGCACAGTGTAGACAATGGGAGCAAATTAGCTTCGCGGGTGATGAACCAGTACAAAGAACACCGATTAGTGTCATGCCGAGATAGGCCACTTCATAACCACGACCGGAAAATGCCTCACAAAATGTGATTGACCTCACTAGCGTATTTTCCTGCTTGCATGATGTGTTCTCGTTCTTGTATCGCGAAAAACCGAAAAGCGCTCCCAGGAAAAGTTCCTTATTCGGCCGACTTGCGCTCACAAAGAACTGAATGACTCCGCTGTGGCGCAGCAACAAGCGTTGTCGGCGGTCTTCGAACAGAATGCCCGCCACCCTCGACCATGCACAATTTAAAGCTAATAGTGAACTTTCGGGATACGGCGTACAAAGTTACCACAAATGTCTGGAACAATGCAGTATCAGCTCCTCCTGGATGCGATCAATCGAGATAAATCTGCAAGCGTTCTGCATCACAAACAAGGTGACAAAGTCGCGTCACGGAAGCAGTAGAGAATGAACAAACAGTACAAATATTCGTGGCATTGCTCCCTTCTCAAAGAAACATCGACCCGATGCTTAAAAAAAATAAAACAGATTGTTTACAATAAACTCCGAGCGTAGAAACACAGCTACCTTTAAAGCGCACAATAGGCCTTTCAACGGACGACATGAACAACCTCTGATCGTACGCGGCGTCGTAAGGATGCAGTCATTTCCTCAGGGACGACTTCATTAGTCAAGTTCACCTAGCCCAGGAAGAACCTTATACAGGTCGAAATAGCGGCGAACAAGATTTTCACTCAATCCGCGGCGGCAAATGATCATCCAAACAAAGACTCGGTCTCCTGGATGGTATTCCGCGTTTCATCTTCGTAGGTTGTATCCGCTACCAGGCATGTATTCGTTACCAGGCATGCCTTCGTTCTTCTTCTTTGCGCTAAAGATAGGCGGCTATGTCGACGTTATCTTCTTCAGAAACATTGGGAAGCATGGCGCCTAGCCTGGCCGTGACCTTCCTGCCATGGACGAGGCTAAAAGATGTCTTCTAGGTGGTCTCTTGCACTGTGGTGTTGTAAGCAAAGACGATGTATGGCAGGATGACGTACCAGATGCTGTGTTCGGCATCGACATAGATGACGAGCATGTCAGCGATAGTTTTGTGCAGGCGGCCCGTCAGTTCCTTGTTCTGCGGATGGTATGCAGTTGTCCTTCGGTGCCCTGTTTGGCTAGAGTGCAGGACGGCATTCGTCAGTTTCGCCGTGAACGTTGTTCCTCTGGCACAGGCAGGGGCATATTGGTTTACATTCTTTTTCTGGCTGCCCCACCATACTTTTTGTCCGTGATGAGCACATCAGGGGCTCTGTGTCGCAGAAGAATGCATTCCTGGAAAAAAAATTGTCGACATCTGCACCTGTTCCGCACGGTAGGCCTTCTGCCTTGGCGTGGCAGGGCAGGTAGTCGGTCGCATGACGATGCACTCATTTACAGAAGCTGAATTAGGCAAAGGGCCAAGCAAGTCCTTGCCGATCTTGTGGAAGGGCATTGATGGGCAGTCAGTAGGCTTAAGAAGGCCTGCTGTTCGGGTGGGAGGGGATTGCCGTGGTATCGGCGCACAGTGGAGGCCTGTAATACTTATTTTGAGTGCTGCGGGAACTGCCAGGAATCCCAAGATACACAGCTGTCGGCTGGTCGTGTAATGCGCGTAGAACGTCACGAAAACTGGTGGGTACGACAAGCAGTTAAGCATTTTTCTTCAGCGCGAAATTTTTTCCCGCGGACATATATCTGTACGCAGAACCAGGACAATCCCGGCTTGAACGATGATCACGGGGAAGGACCTTTGCCTTGTGAGTACTCGATGCGGCGCTGGAGGTCGGGGCACCAGCATTGCTGCTGTGGAAAAGTACTGGCGCTGATAGATCCAATAAAGGCGCGATCATCGTCTGGCGGCGGTGCATCTACAGGGTCTCATGACAGGCATTCGTCATTTTAGTGGTTGTGTCCGAACTTATAAACCTCAGTGACGTCAAACATCTGGAGGCGCAGATTCTAACGAACGAGTTGGCGAGAAGGGTCCTTCAAACAGGCAAGGCGTGGTGATCGGCGACCACCTTCAACGATCCTCCCTACAGGAGAGGAGGAATTTGGACGTAGCCTAGATGATAGCAAGGCACTCCTTTTGAGTGGTCAAGTAGTTAGCCTCGACCGTAATAAGCTTCTGATTGTCTAAACGGTGCCTTTTTGCGCTCTCTCTATGTCCATTTCCACTTTTTTATATCAGAGGTTGGTGCACCTGAAACCTCACAGCTAATGGCAAAACATTTCTGGTGGTTTAGCTCTGGTTAAGCCAAGTCGAAAGCTATAATTTTCATCTCCCTGGTTACGTTCATGGTCCAGCGACTGGCAGTTTCCATAGATGGTCAAATTGACAAAAACGCAGAAGTAGGCATTTCCTTATTTTTTAAACATCTTGCATTCTTCGAAACGCTCACACAAGACTGTATAACTTAAATATAGCTTCGGTGATAATTACAACTGTATTATTGCTCGTTGTTTGCGGAGATATGGAAATACCAATTCAGGTTCCAAACGACGTGCAAACCATGCAGAAAATTTCAGAAAACCAAATTGAAAAATAATAATAATAATAATAATATAACAACTGGTTTGGGGGGAAAGGAAATGGCGCAGTATCTGTCTCATATATCGTTGGACACCTGAACCACGCCGTAAAAGAAGGGATAAAGGAGGGAGTGAAAAAAGAAAGGAAGAAGAGGTGCCGTAGTAGAGGGCTCCGGAATAATTTCGACCACCTGGGGATCTTTACGTGCACTGACATCGTACAGCACACGGGCGCCTGAGCGTTTTTCCTCCATAAAAACGCAGCCGCCGCGATCGGGTTTGAACCCGGGAACTCCGGATCAGTAGTCGAGCGCCCTAACCACTGAGCCACCACGGCGGGGCTCAAATTGAAAAAGAAATTGGTTTTTTGGGGAATGGAAATCTAGCTCTGGATGCTTCCTTTCCTGTCGCGGACGAGAATACTTTTCGCCAAGAAAAGTGCCTTAAACGTATCATTTCCCGCATTCAACTGGGACTGGTAAGCGAATGTTCGAAGCTGTCGTCGACCTTTATGAGGAGCAATGCCGCAAAGGCATCATGCCGGTCAAAGCTTTCACTTTCCGCTCGCATTCGGCACATACGCCATTATGAATATCCTGGCCCACTTCCTGATGTTCGCCAGCTTCTCATACATCCTGCAGTGGAACGTGCGCTCACTTGCGGCGCGGTATGCCGAAATGCGAGTTCGCATTGCACATGATTCACCGGAAGTCATCGCGCTGCAGGAGAGGTACCTACGTTCACATGACGGGGAGCCCCAGATGCGGCTACCTGGCTACATTGGCTACCACTCAGCCACCACGTGCGAGTAAACCACCTGTGCCGCAGTGCCCTGTTGTGACACATCTCATCGCCTTGCGAAATCAAGGTGCACGATATACGTGCTGCAGGACGTCCAGCACACCCTCGTCGGCTCGGCGGCGGCGACGAGGACATGCTTGCGCTAGAGGACATGCGTGCGGCCATCCACGACCATCCCCGAAAGCAGCACCCCGACCCACGCATCGCGGGAGGTGAGCGCATCGACAGTATCACCGGCTGTTGCGCACTTACACGGTCACAACGTGCAATGATCCTCCGCGCGCGCATTGGCTCCTCGTGGCCCGGGGAACGACGGGTGCGTCACGGAATCGCGACGAGTGTTTTGTGCGACGGATGCGGTGCAGTGGAAACACTAGAACACCTGCTCCTTCACTGTGTCGCGATCGCCGATGCCCGTCGCGATATGGTCGCGGCCTATAGGGCGCAGGGCATACTACCAGACTACATCGCTATTGTGGCCGCAGGGCACTGCGCGCACCCGTGAGCAAATTTTGGTGAGCCTCTGTGCATTCCTCGAACACACGGGCTTGACGTCCCGTCTGTTCTCCGTCAGGTAGTTACACGCAGTGACCGAACGCTCCGCGATTTCTACCTTGAACGACTAATAACTGGACGCCCCACTCCAGTTGTAACCAACACAGTGCTGTGCGCATGTGTTATTAAATTCCTCTAAAATGAACTAATCACGCGCACAACGTGGACACATTTCTTATTGCGTAAATAGTTTGTACATATTACTTCTCCCCCTATCC
Organism: Amblyomma americanum; assembly: GCA_030143305.2. NCBI lineage: Eukaryota > Metazoa > Arthropoda > Arachnida > Ixodida > Ixodidae > Amblyomma > Amblyomma americanum. The sequence continues at coordinate 101,895 of JARKHS020013070.1, read as the reverse complement.
TCTCTTTCTGTCCCCTCACCTCTTTCATTTCATTTCTCCATTCTGCCTGCTATCATTTATTTCCGCTGCCCCAGCTCAGGTGCTTCAGTATCGATGGCAGATAATAATAATAATTGTTTTTTTGGGGGGAAAGGAAATGGCGCAGTATCTGTCTCGTATTTCGTTGGACACCTGAACCGCGCCGTAAGGGAAGGGATAAAGGAGGGAGTGAAAGAAGGAATGAAGAGAGAGGTGCCGTAGTGGAGGGCTCCGGAATAATTTCGACCACCTGGGGATCTTTGACGTGCACTGACATCGCACAGCACACGGGCGCCTTAGCGTTTTTCCTCCATAAAAACGCAGCCGCCGCGGTCGGGTTCGAACCCGGGAACTCCGGATCAGTAGTCGAGCGCCCTAACCACTGAGCCACCGCGGCGGGTGCCGACGCTAGCAAAAATCTTTTCTTTCCTTTTTACTATTATTTTTAATAAAACCACTACCACCACCACCAGCTTCTCTGTGCAACAGTACGCACGTGTGTGATGCTACTCGTGTCTCGCGGGTACGCCATCACTTCACCTCGCCTTAAAAGTCTTTTTTTAATTTTTTTGATTGGTTTTTGGGGAAAGGAAATGGCGCAGTATCTGTCTCATATATCGTTAGACACCTGAACCGCGCCGTAAGGCAAGAGATAAAGGAGGGAGTGAAAGTAGAAAGGAAGAGAGAGATGCCGTAGTGGAGGGCTCCGGAATAATTTCGACCACCTGGGGATCTTTAACGTGCACTGACATCGCACAGCACACGGACGCCTTAGCGTTTTTCCTCTTTAAAAACGCAGCCGCCGCGGTCGGGTCTGAAAAGACTTCTAGGCTGCGCCCTCGCTCGCACCACCGCATCGAACTCGATGAATCCTTTAACTACCGACATGCGAGTCTTTCGCACTGAGTAGCCCCCTCGATTTGTCCATAGCTGCTTCCGGACGCCGGACATGACACGCAAGGGGCCGCAATATATTTCACTTCCTCGCACTGCCGCTAGACGCGTATGCGCCGAAGATTACAATGCAGAGGATCAGTGCAAGCTCCCGGAGCGGCGTTATGTTTCGAACTTGGCGCCAATAAGCTGACGACGGCATTTATTTCTCAATCTGTTTTTTTACTTTTTTTCATTTCACGTAATCAGATTTTGTGGGTACGTAACCTTGCACCGCCTTCATGGTCACGTCACGCCTATGTCACAATTTGCACAAAATGGCGAATTGTTGAGAATAGGCCCCCAATGTGCTCTGCTGGGGTAGAGGGAGAGGAGGTGCCGCCTCTAGGGGGTTATATATATGCGCTTCGCATCAGTGTACTGTATTAGCATAATAGCTATGGTGCTTCCATACCACCACCGTTATATCTGATACCTGATTGAATATGTGCTGCGGGTGCTTAGACCCAACATATTAAACTTATTTTGGAATACTGCGGAGTGCTTGAAGCACTCTGGCACGGGTCGGCCCGGTGTTGCACTGCCTCCGGGATAGGGCCGGAGCCAAATAGCGCGCGCCTTTTCTTTCTATCTTATATACTTTCAGCACGCGGCATCGAGCGTGCCTCGGCTTGAGCCAGTTGGCAGGCCCGTGCACATTCTTTTTTCTTCATGAGCAACAGCAGCAGCAACGTATTGTCGTTATGGAGAACGCCAGAGACGCAACAACAGAACGAAGCGAGGAAGACACAACGCGCTCAAGAGACGCCAGAAGAGCGCGCCGCACTACTCAAGAAGCATCGTAACGAAGATGCGCGTAAAAGTAGTGCCACATCCCGGAGTTACTCTTAAACTGCGGATTATATAATAATAATAATAATTGGTTTTTTGGGGAAAGAAAATGTCGCAGTATCTGTCTCATATATATAGTTGGACACCTGAACCGCGACGTAAGGGAAGGAATAAAGGAGGGAGTGAGAGAAGAAAGGAAATAAGGGGTGCCGTAGGGCAGGGCTCCGGAATAACTTCGACCACCTGGGGATCTTTAACGCGCACTGATTTCGCACAGCAGACGGGCGCCTTTGCGTTTTTCCTGCATAAAAACGCAGCCGCCGCGGTCGGGTTCTAACCCGGGAACTCCGGATCAGTAGCCGAGCGCCCTAACCACGGCTACTGATCTGGAGTTCCCGGGATCGGTGTTTACCTAAATACTTGACACAAGCGTTATTTCCTTTCCTTCAAACCAACTTTATATCTCTTTACTTCCGGAACTAACTGCGCGATTCGGGTGTCCACCGAGATATGTGAGACAGGCGTCATTTTCTTGACTGGCCTCTAGCTACATTCAAGGTCAAACTTGCGGCCCCGCTGACTGCTCTAAAAGCTGGCATAGTGAAGCATCTCGCTTCAAAAATACGCAGAAAGGACACCCTGTATAAGATCCGGAAAGGCTTCAAGCCAGAAGCCAGTTAAGGGATCATGTTTTCATTACTGTTTGTTTTTAAAGCGTTGGTGTCTTTTTCTTTCAGGCGCTTGCCATCGTTTTCAAGATTTCAATACGTTAGCACAAGCTGCTGTGCAAGACTATCCAACAAGGGACAAATGTTCAGAAAGAGCGTTCGGTGCGATAAGCACTTGCATGACAAGTAGTAGAGACCCACTACATCACCTCCACGGGGTCGCTATACTATGGTGTCACCGTCGCCAAGCATTACCGAATTCCGCTCCACCTGGCATCGCCACGATATCGGGAATGCGTGGGCAAGTGCGAGATCTACGGCGGCCATTTCGTGCAGACGCGTTACCAACAATGGCACTGTTATTCCACAAAACATACAGCAATGGCTCAGTCTCTTTTGTGGCCCCAACATTGGCAATACACTGGCGAACGACAATAAACTGTGGCCAACCAAGAGCAATGGCCCGCCTACATTCCATGCAATGTACCATATGCTGGCGAATATTGTTCTTGCAGTTGAGATGGTTTGCCGCCATTGTATCTACCTTGCCCAATATTGACCACGGCTTTGTGGGCAGTGGCGACGGCTAGCGGTGCTTGTCTGTCATATTGTCATGCCTGTTTTCATGCCTGTTAGCATTTGGGTATATCTTGGTACAGGTTTGTCAATATTGCCCTTGCAGTTGGGATGGTATGCCAGTAATCTAATACACCAGACGGCTCTGCTTAATATTCTCCCACTGGTTGCGATGGCTAGCCAGAGTAGCACACATCTTGGCAAATGTCGCTACTGTATCACCAGTATAGATAGCTTATCAGAAATATATATATCCTGGCAAATCTTGTTCAAGATTGTCCTGATGTTGGGAATAATAATATTAATTGGTTTTTGAGGAAAGGAAATAGCGCAGTATCTGCCTCATATATCGTTGGACGCCTGAACCCCGCGGTATGGGAACGAATAAAGGAGGGCGTGAAAGAAGAAAGAGGTGCCATAGCGGAGGGCTCCGGAATAATTTAGACCACTTGGAGATCTTTAACGTCCACCGACATCCCACAGCACACGGGCGCCTTAGCGTTTTATCTCCATAAAAATGCAGCGGCCGCAGTCGGGTTCGAACCCGGGAAATCTGGATCAGTAGCCGAGCGCCGTAACCACTGAGCTACCGAGGCGAGTCCTGATGTTGGGATGGGGGCGAAAACTGCATGCATCAGGGGGACGTTTTTCTACATTGTACCGCCAATTCTAATGGCTTGTCGACATTGTCCATATAATAGTTTTGGAATGGCAAGTATTCTCCCGTCAGTATGCATGGCCTGTTGACAATGTATATATACTGGAATATGTCGTTCAATGTGCCCTAATGTACGTTCCCAACATTGCAATACCTTACCAACCTTAAGTATATTGCTACGGACGCTGGGAGGACGACGAAGTGGTTGGTAACGAAGACGACGCTGCACGGCGCCAGTTACTTGTCCTCCATCGATCTTCGCTCAGGGTACTGGCAGATCGCTGTCGATGAACGGGATCGGGAGAAAACCGCCTTTGTCACCCCGGACGGCCTGTACCAATTTAAAGTCATGCCTTTTGGCCTGTGCAATGCCCCTGCGACCTTCGAGCGCATGATGGACTCCCTCCTGCGCGGTTTTAAGTGGACGACATGCCTCTGCTACTTAGATGACGTGATTGTTTTTTCGTCCACATTCCAAAGCCACCTGCATCGCCTTTCAGCCATCCTTGCCGTCTTCCGCCGCGCTGGTCTTCAGCTGAATTCGAAGAAATGTACCTTCGGCCGCCGTCAGCTCAAGGTCCTTGGCCACTTGGTCGATTCTGCTGGCATCCAACACGACCCCGACAAAATCCGCGTCGTGCGTTCTCCACTCGCTCCACGCGCTACACTCCACGCGCTACGCTATTACTCGAGCGATCCCAACCAGCTGCGCAACTGATGTCGCTGACTTTCTCCTGCACGACGTCATACTCCACCACGGTGCTCCCCGTCACCTGCTCACCGATCGCGGTCGCTGCTTTCTTTCCACAGTGGTCGCCGAACTCCTCCGTCTCCTGCTCCGTCCGTCATCAATTCGCCATGGCCTACCATCCGCAGACGAACGGCCTCACTGAACGTCTGAACCGTACCCTCACCTACATGATTTCCATGTACGTCTCCGACCATCACCGCGACTGGGATATTAGCCTCCCATTTGTTACATTCGCCTACAATTCTACGCGTCACGATACACCCGGTTTCTCCCCTTTTTACCTTCTCTTTGGCCGCGATCCTTTGCTGCCCTTCGACAGTGTACTGCCCGCCACCGCCTCTACGAGTCCTTACGCTCGGGACGCCATCGCTCGCGCCGACGCTGCCCGTCTTGTCACCCGCCAGCGGCTGTCGGCCTACCAAGTCAATCAGAAACGACATCATGACTGTCACCGTCGTGAAGTCACCTACTCTCCTGGCTCCCTTGTGTTACTCTGGATCCCTTCCAGCCGTGTGGGCCTTTGTGAAAAACTGCTCCCCCGATATACAGGCCCTTATCGGGTCGTACGTCCGGTGACCGCGGTGACGTACGAGATCACCCCGCTACATCTGCCATCTCCGGCCGCTGCACCCCGCACCGACATCGTCCATGTGTCCCGCCTCAAACCTTACAACTCGCCGTCTAGCTGGCCTGTGTAGTGCGCACCGGGACGGTGCTTTTGTAGCGACGAAGGGGGGTCATGCTACGGACGCTGGGAGGACGACGAAGTGGTTGGTAACCAAGACGACGCTGAGGTGCGCGCTTGTGTGCTGAGAGTCTACTCCAAGCCATCGGTTCCTTGCGTAGCAGGTTACCTCTGCTCTTTCTACTGCTGCTTCTAGCCGCCACGTATCAATATCATGGGCATCGCTGGCCGATATTGTAACACCGGTCGCGATGGGTGCCCAATACTGTACGTGTGCATTGCATCACATGGCTCATATTTTGGCGCTTTGTCAGTGTTGTATCAGTCATGGATTATGTTGGTCGACATTGTCCTGCCTGTATAGATGGACAGTTAACATCACCGCTTATGTATGTCAGTATTTTCTCGTCAGTTGGGGTTACTACGCAATACTACATACACTTTGGCCTACATTGGTTGGTACGGTCGAGGCAGTCTCAATGATATCCCAGCATTATAAAATTCTTGGCCTATGCTAGACAAAATTGCCGAGACCTCTGCGATGGACAGCCAACCTTGCATTTGCCTTACGTTGCGCTTGAATATTTTATGAAGGGTGATTTATACCGGCATGTGCTAGTCAGTACCATCCTATCAGTAACAATGCCTATGCATACGCAATACGTTTCTACACTTACCGCCTCTAGCTTGCGAGAAATCAGATTCCAAGCGTAAATTCTGCACAGCAGAAAAATGAAACATGGCAGAGTAACTAGCAAATTATAAAAATGGGCAAGAAAAGAAAAGATGTATGAACATGTGTATTCAAAAATACATCTGTCTCGTTTCCTCGCCTTTCACTGATTCTTGCATTATACATGTGTTTTCGTTTTGTTTTTATTTTTTAAATCAAGTGATATTTAACCGTATTTCGGTTTTTTCAGAGGACGTATACTTTTCGACAAGTGAATTATGGCTTTTTCGGTGCTATATAGCGGCATCCCTGTGTATTCAAAATCACATAGCTACTATATCACCATGTTTGGTCAGAATAAGTATGTTTCTTAATGAAATGGTGCAAATGGTGGACATGGATTAGCAACTTTATTACAGCATCGGCTATTCTCACCAGTCCATCAGTTTGGCGTCATCGTCGTCGGCAGCGGCTGCACGGCCATCCGCCGCGCAGAATCTCTCAATCGGCCTCTGTCAAACTTCGTGCGCTGGGTTGAGTTTGGTTGAGCCGCCGCTAAGCTCGGGATAATCAAGCGTCTTGTGCGCGTGCACGCCGCCCGACCACGGTACCTGAAGAGACCCCTGGTCCCCTCGCTTTCCCGAACGCAGTCTGATGGGTTGCGGAGTGAACTCGGCGCAACACCGTCGAGTTTCCTTGATGTTGCGTGGCTGGTCGCCTGATCTGTGCGAAATAAGCAGCAGCGGGAGCGGCGAGGATGAATGGCCCGCTGGATGAGGTTATCCGCATAACAGAGGAGCAAACAAAAAGAGACGCGTTCGATGCACGCACGGCGGAGTGAAGAGAACGGATCCACGGTGCCCGTGCTCAGAAAGACGACGTTACGCTACAAGGTTCGTTTGAATGCGGTGCCACATTAATTCTGTGGCTGGAGCGGCCAGCATCTTGTACCGTCAGAAGCAGCGTTCTGCTTCTGTCGGGCGAGTGAAACCTTTTGTGCGAACTATCGAGTCTCCTAGCGAACAAACTAAATTCTGTCCAAGAATTTCGACTCCACTTCTTTTATGATTCTTCGCACATGGCCCCAAATTGTTGAAGAATGTTGAGCATGAGCTTGATATCAGCGGGCACGATATCTTCCGTCTGAGGCAGTATGACACGTATAGGATACTTAGATTTCAGGTGGCGAGGAGGATAAGACTCACACATACGATATAATCCATGATATTCAACATATAACAACATATAAGTTCAGCGAGCACAAGGCCGCCATCGGTACATTATAAATCTACAACTGTACTATATAGAAGGTGCTGTACTATATAGAAGGTAAGCAAACGCCCGAACACACTATCACGTGACGCACTCGAAATTTTCCTGCGAGCTTTTATTCATTTGATCTATGCAAACTGTTCGAGCTACTGTATTGAATCTAAGACATTTTGCTTCACCTCAGCTTCCGCCATGCAGTCAAGATTTAATTGTGGAAGACCACTGGGGAAATTTATGCGCCTCTTCTAGCAGTGATTGCGTATATGTCCACCGTTCAATTCGCATGCCGTCATCGCGCTGCCTCGGCATGCATTCTTCATGAGGCGCCTTTGTATCCTCTTACCATGACATGATGTTTACTGCGCAGTTAACAATTGTGGATTAGTGGTAGGTATTCCCTTACTCTTCGTCCAGCACTAAGTTTTTGAATCTAGAATTTTTTTACCCAAAGGCCAGAATTATATCCAACTATATATCAGCGGATCGAGACCAAGTTTTAAAAAAAGGCTGTGTATGCTAGGTCAGGAAAAAGATCTTAGTGCATTTGGGAACGGTATAACATAGTCTAAAGTAGTTTATTCTGAAAAATTAGTTTAAAGGAACTCTGGGGACAAAGCTATCAATTTTTTAAAGTAAAATCTGATCGTTCGGCATTTTGTGGCGTTGATACCACTTGTTCGGCAGCGAAAGGTGCGTTTATATATCACTGAAAATTAAGATTCGAAGTTTAAAAACGTTTTCTGCCGCTTCGATTAAAATTCGCGACTCTCTGAAGAATAAATAAGAGAAAAATAGCGTAAAATGACGGAAGCCGCAAGAGGGGACTACGTTAATACTGACACGAGCATTGCGCTGCCTAATAGCACGAGCGAAATTTTTAACTACTGCAGGCCGGACGTTGAAGCCTCTATCAGCATCGTCTCTGCATTTATGTTTTCACCAACGTTACGATGCGTACCATTCCCGATTCCGACAACGAAGTTCTCTCAAAGAATAGCGGCTTGCACTGGACATCGACATCGGCCTGGTCATCGACAGGCGCCATTCCTTGCGCCCCGCGGCGACCAAGGCCTGTCTGCAAATGAAGAGGATCACCGCCGCCGTGCACAAGCTCACCGTTCGAGGCCAGGGCATCTCCCAGCAAGCCGCGCTGCGGCTATACAATGCCGAAGCTTTGGGGACGGTGCTCTATGTGCTGCCGCTCGTCACGGTGCGCAAGCCGTGCTGGAAGAAACTCGAGCTCCAGCACCGCAAGTCCCTGCTCGTGTGCCTAGGCTTGCCCAAAAACTCGCAGTGCGCCGCAACGTTGGCCGAGGCAGGAGCGTGGCCACTTGAGCTCCAAGCAGCGCGTAGGGCACTGAATCATATAAACCGGCTTCACCACGCACTGGACGGCGGCTCGCTGCTGCAGCGTATGCGCTCTCTCCCGCGCCCACGGATGGCCGCGGCGCTGCTCGAGTATGAGCAATTAACTGAAGACCTTTCCTCCTACGGCCTATGCGCGCCCTGGCCTGCTGTCCCGGAGGTACAGCAAGATATCGTCGGCATTGCGGGAAAGCAGAGCACACCGTTCTGTGCTGTGCAGCAGATGTCCAGAGCCGTCATACACGAGGAGCTCCAGGACCACCTCCTCGTTTACATCAACGGCTCAGTGGCCCGCGAAAGCTGCTCCCTTGCAGCGGCGGCTGCCATCACCGCCCTGCGACTGCACAGCCAGCAACACGTAACCTTCCTGGGCTCCTCCACCACGGCGGGGTTGACGGGGATCCGGCTCGGGCTGGACCTGCTGCTCACCCTCTGCCCTCCGCCGCCCAGTAGTGCTTTGCTGTGCGAATCCCGCGCCGCCCTCAGCCGCCTGCAATCCAACGGCCGCGGTACCCCACTAGTGCGGGAAACGCCCTCGCGCATTGAGCGCCTCGCGCAGAGAGGATGTGCCGTGCGTGCACAGTGGGTGCCCGGTCACTGCGGTATCGCCGGCAACGAAGAAGTTGACGACCCCGCGACCGCCGCACATCAACTACCTGCCAGCGATCTGTCACTTGCGCTTGAGGACGTGCGTGCGGTCATCCACGACAATCTCCGAAACCAGCACCCCGACCAACTCATCGCGGCAGATGAGCGCATCGACAGTCACCGGCTGTCGCGCACTTACACGGTCACAACGTGCAATGATCCTCCGCACGAGCATTGGCTGCGTGTGGCCCGGGGAATGACGGGAGCGTCCCGGAACCACGACGAGTGATGTGTGTGACGGATGCGGTGCAGTGGAAACACTAGAACGCCTGATCCTTCATTGTGCCGCGATCGCCGATGCTCGTCGCGATATGCTCGCGGCCTATAGGGCGCCGGGCATACTACCAGACTTATTGCTTCACCATGAACTAATCACGCGCACAACCGGGACACATTTCTCATTGTGTAAATAGTTTGTGCATATTACCTCTCCCGCTATCCTCTCTTCCTGTCCTCTCACGTCTTTCATTTCATTTCTTCATTCTGCCTGCTATCCTTTATTTCCGCTGCCCAAGCTCAGGTGCTTCAGTATCGATGGCAGATGCCGGGGATGGAAAAAATCTTTTTCTGCCTTTTTATTTTTATAATAAAAACAAATTGCTACTACGACTGCAGCGACCTCAACCCCACTCACCCTGCGAAGATTTTGTGGGCTGAGGCGGCGGCTCTGGTGAGAATGTCCGAGCGCCGAGGAGTCAGCAGAGCCGCTGCCGCCGCTCAGCCACCGTCACGACTGATGTGCAGAGACTGGAACGTGTGGTCATATTTAATTTCTGTAACAGTAGTCCTAGTAGGGCTGGTAATGCAGCTCAGCGTCTTGGTACGATGACGTTGCCAACACGCCGAGTGGTGCATTTGCTAACGTGGATGTGAGCGGATCATTAGCTATCCACAGCTCTTTTTCCTCGTAGCAAATGCGAGCCGCTGCATGATCTTCGGTTGAGGAGCACTTAGAGAAGCACTTGGAGGTGCTCAGCTGTTCCGCCCTTGTAAATCGATGCGCGTCAAAAGGAAACCACAATGTCGCGCGAAGCGCATAGCCGCGAGGCAACAAAAAATATACCGATACTTAGCTGGCGGGCTTTTGCACCACCAATTACAGGTATTCTTGGGCTTCCAACGTTGAGGTCTTCTATTTTCCGTCTTCCTCATCTGATATAAGTGAACTAGCGGTTTCAAAATAAAACTTACATACCCTTGGAGATCCCTGCCTCTTTTTTCATATTTCATCATCAAACTTACACTTGGGACCCTGCCCTGCCGCGGCGATATCTGCATTTTAGTTCTTGCTCTTTTCTAGCTTACAAGAGCTTTGTTTTCAGTAAAAGTGGCGATTTTATGGTTAGAAGTTGACAATCTGTCCATGCAAGCCATCTTCTATTTTTCCTCAGTGTCTCTTTAAATAAGTCTACCGGAATAAATTTTTAAATATTGTCTCGGGGAAAAAATCTTAATTTGAAGCTACGTTGTAGACCGGGATGGAAAACAGCAGACTGAAATGTATTCATCAAAGCACCATTTGCGCAGTGTATTTTACTGTCCTGAAAGAACAAGCACACAAAAGGTTTAGCAGATTGCTAGCGCATAATTTGCGGCCACTGCAAACGCAAAGCCACGTCGGGGACAGCGCTTGGGAAATTGAGCATATTTTAAGGCGACATCCTTTCTTGGTTCATGAGTGCCGTGGACGGAAGTTGCAGACAGAGGCTGTCAGAAGTCTCCGCACTTGTATGGCAAATAAAAGAAGAAAATTGCTGGTGGTTTAGCTCTGGTTAACCCTGGTCGAAAGCGTAAAGCTGCATGTCGCTGGCAACGTTTGTGGTGGTTGAGTGACTGCCGGTCTCCATAGATAGCCATACTAACAAACATAGTTGTAGGCATTTTTATAATTTGTTAAACATCTTGCTTTCTTCGAAACGATATTAAAGGCGCTCACACAAGACAGTAGACAGTTCTTATAGCTTCGGTGATATTTCCAACGGTATTATTGCTCGTTATATGTGGAGATATGGAGCCAAATACGGTTCCAATCGACGCACCAAACCCTGATTATAATTTCAGAAAGTCAAAATTAATACCCGCCGCGGTGGCTCAGTGGTTAGGGCGCTCGACTACTGATCCGGAGTTCCCGGGTTCGAACCCGACCGCGGCGACTGCGTTTTTATGGAGGAAAAACGCTAAGGCGCCGTGTGCTGTGCGATGTCAGTGCACGTTAAAGATCCCCAGGTGGTCGAAATTATTCCGGAGCCCTCCACTTCGGCACCTCAGTCTTCCTTTCTTCTTTCACTCCCTCCCTTATTCCTTCCCTAACGGCGCGGTTTAGGTGTCCAACGATATATGAGACAGATACTGCGCCATTGCCTTTCCCCAAAAAACCAATTAATATTAGTCAAAATTAAAAAAAAATTGGTTCTTTGGGGAAAGTAAATACAGAGTTTTAGTTTCACGTACGTAGAGCTCTTGCGGGTGACCAGTGCGCATGCACAGAACGCAAAGGGTATGAGCGAGTCTCACGTACGTACGTGAGATTCGGATTTTTACGTTGCGGTCTTTGCGTTGCTTGCGTACGTAACGTTGACAAACATGGCGGCACCCTGCCCGCCGCTTCACGTCGATAACAGCTTCGTCGCTAATCCCTCGAGGCGATATGGTGTTCTAAACTGCTGTATTCGCCTGCGATTTGCCCATTCTTACCCTCGCATAAGGTTTCAAGCGACAAATAGCTTTTGTTTTTCAGACAGAAGGGCGATTTTTCAGCTGCTAAGCCTGACGAAGTAGCGTTGGTCGTCGTCATAGCAACGGTCTCGCTATGAATGGCTTCGCTTAATGACTTGTCTTGGATGATTTTGACTACAACCAGTGTCTGTGTTTCTTAGTAGATGGCGTTAGGTGTAACGCGAGGCGTGTTTCGCGTACGTGTAACTATAAGGGTTTCAAACGATCTGCGTGCAGGCTACGTAGACTTCTCACGTTTGCGTACGTGAACCCTCTACGTAAGTGAAACTAAAACTCTCTATTGGCGCAATGTAAGACAGGCGTCATTTCCTTTTCTTAAAACCAACTTTCTTTTTCCTTTGTCTCTACGGCACTACGGCACCTCTTTCTTCCTTTCTTCTTTCACTCCCTCTTTATCCCTCCCCTTACGGCGCGGTTCAGGTGTCCAACGATATATGAGACAGATATTGCGACATTTCCTTTCCCCAAACACCAGTTATTATTATTATTATTATTATTATTATTATTATTATTATTATTATTATTATTATTATTATTATTATTATTATTATTATTATTATTATTATTATTATTATTATTATTATTATTATTCTTTGCTTACGGCGCGTTTCGGCTGCCAAACCAGATATGTGAGACAGTCGTCATTTCCTTGTTTGACCTGTATCTACATTAAAGGTCAAACTTGCGGCCCCGCTGATGGCTCGGAAAGATGGCGTAGTGAAAATTTTCGCTTCGAGCTAGCTTTTCGCTTCAATAACAAAAGAAAATTGAGATCCAGGTGGGAATCGAACCCGTGCCGCCGGCGTGCGACAAGAGGACGCTCCCACACCGCCGCCACAACACTTCTTTTTTTCCTTCACTGCATGAAAATATTGCCGAAAAAGAAAATCAGAATATGATTTATAGTTTATGGAGCTTTAACGTCCCAAAATGACTCAGGCTATGAGGACGCCGCGAAGAAGGGGTCCGAAAATTTCGACCACATGGGGTTCTTTAACGTGCACTGACATCGCACAGTACACGGGCATGAGGAATTTCGTCTCCATCGAAAATCGGCCGCCACGGCCAGGATCGAACCGTGCCTTTCGCACCCCAAGCGAGGGAACTCCTCAAGGGTCGGTCATCTCCCCCATCCTCTTCAACATCGCAATGACTGAAGGCACACGGCATGCGATGTACGCTGACGACATTACGGTATGGGTGAACCGGGGATCGCTCAGCGAAAAATAAGAATACCTGCAAAAAGCGGCCACCTGCGTAGAAACCTACGTTAGGGCCGGGGGCCTCGCCTGCCCGACGGAGAAGTCCGAGCTCCCAAGGGTGTGGCGAGGCAAACAAAATCGAATGGTCCCTACAATCGATGAGCTCAAACTCAACGTATACATCGAGGGGCAACTCATTCCGGAGACGACCACCATTCGGATCCTCGGGATGTGGCTTCAGTCCAAACAGCGGTGCAATCATACTCTGACACTGCTGAAGACCGCGACCATGCAGGTGACCCGTATGATCAGCAGAATATCCTGCTAGAGACACGGCATGAAGCAGAGCGACACACTCAAGCTAGTCAGGAGCCTCGTGGTTAGCAGAGTGGTGTATAGGATTCCCTACCACAATTGCATCAAGCAAGAAGAAGATCAACCGGACGTCATACAGCGAAATGCGTACAAAACTGCGCTTCACCTGCCGCAGAGCACATCGACCGAGAAACTGCTGGCCCTGGGACTGCGCAATACCTTCAGTGAACTGAGAGAAGCACTACTATGCTCTCAGGCCCGTAGGTTGATGCAGACCCCCAAGGGCAGGGTGCTCCTGCGAAGATATGGCGGCAGCAACATGATCCAAGAGATCGAAAGTACCGAAAACATTCCGGACAAGTATCGCAGTACACTGCGAGTCGCACCGATACCCAAGAATATGGACGCCAACCTGCACAAGGGGCGTACGGAAGCAGGAGCGGAGTACGTGCAGAGAACCCTGGCAAACAAGGACAACACAATGTATACGGACGCGGCAACGTTTGACAAAGATGGAAGACAAAGCAGCAGAGCAGTGGCATCGGTGGTTAATTCGGACCTCAAGGAAATCACCAGCACATCACTACAGGACTGCACGGTAGTCGAGTCTGAAGAGGCAGCTGTAGCTCTGGCAGCACTGGAGGGCTACCGATTTTTCAGGTTCATAACAATTATAACGGACTCTCAAGCAGCATTCATAATTATACAAACGACAGAATTGGGCGCAGAGCACGCCACATACTCTGCTCAAGCGACCCGGAAAACAAAGTTTAGCATACCATAATCTGGGTACCAGGGCACACTGGCATAACATGGAACCAAGAGGCGGATAGGATAGCACGAGGGCACACCAACCGTGCGTCCGACACATCCAGCTTTGAGGAACCCGAGACAGTATCCATGGGCTACTCAGATATCCTAAGTTATCATAAAGGGTCAGACTAAAGTATCCACCCCCCCCCCCATAAGGATCTAAGCAGAGAAGATGCTGTTGCATACCGATAGATGCATACGGGTAATTTCACGAATCTAAACCTTCTTAATAAAATGTTCCCTACGCAGTATGAGGCTAGGTGCCCATGGTGCGGAGAAAAACCAGATGTATACCATACATCATAGGCCTGTCGAAAGATTGAGCCTCCAACTATTCATAGAATGAAAAACCTGAGTGCGGAGCAGTTGGAGAGTATCCTTTCCAGCGTAAGCTTGAAAGGCCAAAGGTGCCTAGTAAAGCGAACTCGCGAGATGGACATACTCAGTGGAGGCTTGGACTAGGGCACCAACCCTGTGAATGAAGACGGAATACGCCATCGGAAGATGAAAGACGCCGTCTGAAGATGCGAAGATCTCTTTTATAAAGATCAATAAATGATTTTTCGATCAGATCTGAACCGTTCCTTTTGGGTCAGCAGCCGAGCGCCGTAACTACTGCGCCACCGCGGTGGTTTGGGGAGAGTTAAATGGCGGGGAAATAATCGTAGACTACTGAACACAACGAATTTAATTCCTGAGCTGTGATGAATGGCTTTCGCTGCCGGCTCGCAAGACATACGAGATTATCTGTCATCATGATCATCGTTATCGTCATCACCTTTGCCCCAGATCATCTTCCGCGGCAGCAATGATTATGGGCATCGTCGTAATCACTGGCGACTCTAGAAATACCGCATTCGGCGAGGCGTGCGGGCGCTGCCACGGCGTCGCGGCGCGGTGGGTTTGCTTCCTCGTTCCCTCGTGTGCTCCTGCTTCTCCTGTCCCCTCCGTTATCCTCGGTTGGCTGTTCGCGGAAAGAAGCTCGTCAGAGGAAGCGAGTCCCAACCCGCTCCATCGGGGCGGTCGCATTTCGGCGAATGCCGGCGTGCTGTGGGGTACCAATTCCCGGCAAGGAACCTCATGTGGTCGAAATTATTCCGGAGCCCTCAACTATAGCACCTCTTTCTCTCTTACTCCTTTCAATTTCTCCTTCGAACCTTCCCTCACATCGTGGTTGAGGAATTTGAGAGTCACTGTGTTTTTCCTTCTCTTAAAGCCGTTTTTCATTTCAATTATTATGAACCATGGGTTAAGTGCATGAGCAATGACTTGAGAGGCTGCACATCGGGCTACAAATCATACCCTACCTGAGAAGCTCTCAAAACTTCGCGTGCGTTTTCTGGCCTCATACGCAGACAGAAGGACAGAGACATACAGAGAGGCAGAGAGAGTTAATAAAAAGCACAGATTGGGACGTTAACCTACCAGCTCTCGGTTGGCTCTGCTACCCATTGGGAGGGAATAAAGATAAATTGGAAGTTCAGTTCCTAGCATGGATTGTGTCTAAGTTGTTTTTGAATATGTAAATACTATATACGTCCACAGTCTGTGTACACTATAACGCTCAACCTCTTATCTTTTAAACATTGACAAGCGCTTTGATGGCTTTCCTAGATAATATTGGCTAAAGCGATGGTCCCAGAATCATGGAGATTAGTTAGGGGTCGTGAGCTCAGGTGGGAAATATCTGCCTCATAACTGCTAGGTTCCAGATCCTTTTCCATTCACGTCAACCATGAAAAGCAGAGCGCCAGGGCGGAGAAAATCTTGTGGCGATTTGAAAAGCGATGGATGCCCGCCGGCACTGGGAATCGACCGCAGCCTGTCCGAAATGATAGGTGGATCATATGCCGGAGGATTATCACGAAGATCATTGATGCGAAGGCGCACGTGTGAACGCCTGATCACCTTTCAAATGTGTGAACGCCTGACCATCTTGCACACGTGTGAATGCCTGATCACCTTGCACACGTGTGAACGCCGGATCACCTTACACATGCCGGAACACCATGCACACTAATGCACCATCAAACACCGTAATTGCAGCGCCAAATCATTTATTTTCTCTGCCGAGCGCACTACCCAGCGCGCTAACTCCTTAAACCTCACCCTACTGAGACCTCATGTCAACTGTTTTAAACATTTATTTTTTCTTCCACAACTGTTCTGTGAAATGAGTTGGATGAATCCGTGCAAAACCTGCAGAAAATGAAACGGTTCACTAATCGCAGTCTTGTGAGAAGCAAATATTTCAACTTTTTCTTTATTAATGAGACCTATAATGTATATATTGCTGTTTATGTCCTGTTTTCCTGCTTGCTTGTATTTTATCTTTGCTACGATGCTCTCTCCCCCCTGACACGGTAGAATTTGCAAAAAAAAACACTCGCTGACAGTCGAAGGGTCCCATTGGCAAAAAAGGTGTGCCGTAGCTTCTTCGCACCTACGGTGCTCAAAGCTGGAGAGCCTGCCATTGAAAATAGTAATATTCTTTTGTCAATGCAGCTCATACTCACAGGAGAGATAACTGCATTATGTCAACGGGGAAGAGATCAAGTGGTAGCCAGTGTGGTAATAAAGGACAGCAAGTGAACAGGTGGCGTCACTTGTTTAGCGAAGTATTTCCTGAAAGAGAAACTGTGAGGCGGCCAAGCGCGTGAAGGTGTCTTTTCAGTAGAATGCGGATACTTTACGGACTCCCAAGGGAGGACAGAGCAGCACTGTCGTCTATGTCATTACCGACAATACTACTGTGTCCTGGGACATAATGCACAGTGGCTTCCTTGCATTTTTCATGGCGCCGATGCTCTGTACGCCTCATCACGGCGACCAGTTACTCGTAGTCTGCATTACGTGAGGTTGGTTTTACGCATAGCGAAAATTTAAACTCAAAGACCACTGACGAGGTTTTGAGCGCTCGCTGCGGTAAAATAGTCAAGAATTACGTGAGGTAAGAAATCGGGAACGCTACAGACAGGGCTAGTCGCTAGGGCATATCTTTTCAGCTTGAATGCATCCAGTGCGGGTACAGTATCAGCGGATGTAAGGAAAGCGAAAACGAACGTAGCGCAACTATGACCTCAATCGTTGTCTAGCAAAACGACATTTCATATTCAAAAATTCAATTCAGGACATTGAGGACATAACCACTGGAAACAGGCAGGATTGTCATATTTTCACCCTTTTATGTCTTCAATTAAACTGTTGTTAGCTGCCTTTCAAAATCCTAATCTTACCGAGATTCAATGCTTCTGGCAGTGTGCTAACGCAAGCTTCTTTTGTGTTGGACGTGAAATATGCTTCAGCTATATATGAGGTGTTTTATAGCATTGCCAGCGTTCGGGGTCGCCAGACTGCCGCTGAATTGTCTTGTGTAGTAAGGTGGTTAACTAATTTCTGACAACCGACTTTTTAACTATCACAGCTAGGAAAATGGTTGTTATTAAAAATGTGTAGCCGCGCGTTAGAAATAGACATTTTAGTTTTTTTAGATTTATGAAAATGCGATTATCATCGGCGCAGTGGCTCGGAAAAATTTGGCTACATAGTGCCAGTATACATACGTTTGCGAAAAGCATACAGGCAAAGCAACTTTCCAGTGCTCGTAACTGCTCAGAAAAGCCAAATTTGGTCAAGGCACAGCACCCAAAGCAAAAGCGTTTTCTAAATTATAAAAACCCAAGTACCACACAATGAATGGTCCTGGTGGGTCCCATATAGGCGAGTGGAGCTGAGACAACCGCTAGGGCACCTACGTCGCACTGTCAGAAATAACTGCGCCAGCCCAAATTGGGCTTCTCCATGATGATTCCAAATAGGCCAAATGTCTATGTTGATAGGGCTACCTGATGCCACACTTCTTCTTGCCCTCATCGCTCCCTTGCCTGGAAGTTGAGGCCAAATGAAACATCAGTGTGGGCTAAATGTTCGAAAACCCTACCACCTGGGGATCTTGAACGTGCACTGACGTCGCTCCGCACAGGGGCGCCTTTGCGTTTCGCCTCCATCGAAACATGGCAGCCGAGGTCGGTTTCGCATGAGGATGAGCAGACGAGCGCCCTAACCTCTGAGCCACCGCGGCTGGTAACTAGCCAATAACCTCCTATATTTTCCATGCCTGGTCATCGGGGCCAAGATCAAAGGACGCCGACCGCCGCAATTTCCGCCGAGGCTGCGGGCGCCGCTTCTCGGCTATCGACAAAAGTACCCGTGAGGCGATGAATGAGACGCTCGTGACGAAGAGGCGCTCGTATCGGATAATACCTGAAACTTCGTTCATCGCCTGGTTCATCGCGGCGCGCGAAGTTTTGCCGCTGGCTAATACAGAACTCGGCGACACAGGTCGCCCGCATGATAACCAGGGTCTCTAGGAAAACACACGGCATGCGGGAGAGTGACACGCTTAAGCTCGTAAAGAGCCTAGTGGTTAGCCGAACTTCATACAGCATACCGTACTACAACTGCAACAAAGCAGAAATGAAGCTAACGGGTAAGATACTTAGGAGAGCATACAAAACAGCGCTACACCTACCGCAATCAACCTCGACGGAGAAGCTAATGGCTCTAGGTCTGCGTAACACCCTTGATTATCTAAGGGAGGCCCAACTCGTTGCTCAGCTCCAGAAACTAAAAAAAGACCAAAACAGGGACAGAGCTCCTCAAAAGATGCGGCTACGAGGGTGCACTGTCAGAGATAAAAAGATCAAAACGAATACCCCATGAACTGCGGCAAACAATTAGGGTAGCACGAATTCCCAACAATATGTATCCGAACCCGCACAAAGAGCGACGGGAGGCTAGGACACAGTATGTGCAACAGAACCTAGCCAACAAAAAAGACACGTACATGAATGCGGTTGCATACAGAAGAACTAGAGAACATAACAGAATTAGAGCGATTGCCACGACAACTAATCATGAGCTCAAACAAATAGACCGCGCAACTATCAGGGATGGCACGATTGAGGAGGCCCAAGAGGCTGCCATTGCCCTAGTGCCGGCAGAGGACTACCGTGCTCAAAGGTCCCTAATAATTCGAACAGACTCGCAAACAGCGTGCAGAAACTGCATGAATGGCAAAATAGGGTGGCAGCGCTCCACATCTTAAAGACAGCCAAATCACCGCCGAAGGAAAAACAATTGCAACGCATAATAATGTGGGTATCGGGACACACAGGCATCTCGGGGAATGCCGAGGCGGATAGGAGTGCTCGAGGGC
The DNA here is from genome assembly GCA_030143305.2 of Amblyomma americanum. Classification (NCBI taxonomy): domain Eukaryota; kingdom Metazoa; phylum Arthropoda; class Arachnida; order Ixodida; family Ixodidae; genus Amblyomma; species Amblyomma americanum. The sequence continues at coordinate 82,572 of JARKHS020013070.1, read as the reverse complement.
TTACACACCGAGCCTCCAACCAAAGCAGCCTCGAGCAGCCTGACGCGGAACCAGTGGCCTTAGGATATTCAGGATTAGATATCCCCCACCTTACAAAAACCTCCACCAGCAGGAAGCGGTCTATTGGAGACAGCTACAAGCGGGAAATTTCTCGAATCTAAACATGCTAAGCAAGACTCGCAAACAGCGTGCAGAAACTACATGAATGGCAAAATAGGGTGACAGCGCTCCACATCTTAAAGACAGCCAAATTACCGCCGAAGTAAAAACAATTGCAACACATAATAATGTGGGTACCGGGTCACACAGGCATCGCGGGGAATGCCGAGGCGGATAGTAGTGCTCGAGGGCTTACAAACAGAACCTCCAACCAAACTGGTTAACATCCCTGCCTTTCCCTCCTCCTCTTTATCTATCTATCTCCAACCAAAACAGCCTCGAGCAGCCTGACGCGGAACCAGTGCCCTTATGATACTCAGGATTAGATATCCCCCACCTCACAAAAACCTCCACCAGCAGGAAGCGGTCTATTGGAGACAGCTACAAACGGGAACTTTCTCGAATCTAAACATGTTAAGCAAGATCCACCCAGGGCTACACAGCAGCAGATGCCCGTGGTGCGAGGGCAAAGCCACGTTAATTCCTATAACGTGTTGGGAAAAGAGAACAAATGCGGCTGCAATAAACAGAATCCCGAGTGCCGAGCAGTGGGAGAGGATGCTTTCCAGCGAGGTTCCGCGGTCCAGGCAGGACTGGTCCGGAAAGCCTACCTGGCGGCAAGACTCAGTGGAGCCCTGGACTAGGGGCTCCAACCCTGCCACAAGAGCCACAGACCACATCAAAAGATGGGAAGAGTGCCTCTACCCTGAGACCCACCATATATTTCTATGAATAAAGTTATTGCTCACCACCCCCCCCTCCCGCTGGCAGTGATGACATCGCATACAACCCGCTCGGAGCAGAGAGACTGAAGTTCGAGGGAACAGTGAGCACACACACACATTGGCGCATACTGAAACCCTCTCCTGACCTCCTCACAGTTCACCCGCAAGGAGGGCTGGTAGCCATAATTTCGCTTCAACGGCCAGTTCTGAGCCGACGCCCAAGCATAAAACATATGAGGCTATGGCTAGCCCAAATGGAGTTGCTCACGCTAGCCCACTCTCTGTCTCTGATAGCCCATGATGGGGCTTGAAAAAGGGCCAGAGAACATGCTCCCCCATTGGTTACTTGTATGGTACTTCAGCGCAGGTGGAACATAAATGTTTGATCTCTTCGACAATAACCCCGTTAAGCCTAATTAAGGCTGCATACAGAAAACCACCGCTAGGATACCACATCAGCCATACCGGGACTGGCAAGTGGGCGTGCCCTCAAGCTGCCCTCATCGGTCTCTTGCTGGGGTCTTTTAGGCAGATGCAGCAAACAATGCGGGTGCATGCGAGAAAAAAACGAGGCAATCCCAAATGGGGAAGCCGATTTATTGCCGCAGGCGGTCCTACATCGCCATCAGCGGGGCTTAACCCACCGAATTGTCCCCATCGTGTTATGCATGCATTTTTCAATTAATAAATTTCTAATATGCGCACTCATAACTTAGTCTCATAGAAGAGTAGTTATGTAGTTCTCAGCATTTTTACTCGATTACATCAAATTACCGGCATTGGGCTATCGCACTCCAATAAATTGTCCAAAAAAGTGAAACCACGCAAAAGAATCACAGTGACCACTTACCAGGATGCACTGCACCACATCAGACTCCCCAACCGTCATTAGCTTACGGCGCCTTTTGTTTCAATCTTTCTTCTATCCTTTCACTCTCCTACTTTCAGCACGCGGCAACGAGCGTAGCTCGGCTTGAGCCAGTAGGCAGGCCCGTGCACTTTCCTTTCTTCCTATCAGCAGTAGCAGTAGCATTACAATGTCTGATACCTGATTTAATATCAGCTGCGGGTCCTTGGCCCCAAAATATTAAACTCATTTTGGGAATATGGCGGAGTGTTTTGCTTGAAGCACCTTGGCACGGGTCAGCTTGGTATTGCAATGCCTCCGGGATCAACCTAGGGGCATATTAGCGCGCGCCTTTTCTTCCTATCTTTGCTCCCCTATCCATTAATACTAATTTCAGCACGTGGCAGCGAGCGTGGCTCGGCTCGAGCCACTAGGAAGGCCCGTGCACTTTCCTTTTCCTTACTTCCTCTCAGCAACAGCATCTGTCATTATAGATATCTCATACCTGATTTCATATCTGCTGCAAGTCCCTGATTTTTGGATTATGGCGGAGTGTTTTGCTTGAAGCACCTTGGCATGGGTCGGCCCGGTATTGCAGTGCCTCCGAGATCGGTCCGGGCATATTAGCGCGCGCCTTTTCTTTCTGTTTGCTCTACTATCCTTTAACTCTCCTACTTTCAGCACGCGGCAGCGAGCGTGGTTCGGTTTGAGCCATGAATGAATGAATGAAAAACTTTATTGTATAAGGGTTATTTCTCGCAGCGTAGGTGGAGCCCTCAGTCCAGGGCCCCAGCGGCCTTTGCAGTCTTGCGAGCCCTGTCGATCAGCTTGAGCTGCTCTTCAGGCTTCGAGCTGGACAGCGCAGCCTCCCACTGCTCCGGTGTAGGTGCGTTGTTTATCGGCGCTGCCTGCATTTTCTGACAGGCCCATGTAACGTGGTAAAGCGTTGCGTGCTCACCGCATAGCGGGCATTTGTTTTCATAAGTGGATGGATAGATTTTGCTGAGTAAACTCAGATTGGGGTATGTATTAGTCTGTAGTTGTCTCCAGGCAACCGACTGCTGTTTACTAAGGTTTTTGTGGGGAGGCGGGTAGGTCCTCCGGAGGGCTCGTTGGTGTTCTAAGATGGCTCCATACCGTCTAGTGACTGCGTCCAGTTCCCCTTCTGTGCGCGCCTCCCGGTTGGAGTATGCTCGGGCATTGGCGTCCGCACATTGGTTCCCTTTGACAGCCTCATGGCCTGGTGTCCACGTGATGAAGCATCTCGTAAAAGTGATTGTCCTCGCCTTGAGTATGTGAATGGCTGCAGTGGATATGCGTCCACTGCTGTATCTTCTGCACGCCTCTTGCGAGTCTGTAATAATGTGTGCATGGGGCTCGTCACTCTGCTGGGTGATGGCGAGTGCAATTGCTGCTTCCTCAGCCTCGAGTATGTTGTTGGTTTTTATCGAAGCGCAGTTGATTTCCCTGAGCTGGTGATCCACCACGCTGGCTACCGAGCCATATCGGTGTCTGTATGTTGTTGCGTCAACATATTGTCGCGTAGCAATAAGGTGGTGTCGCGGCAGATTTGAAAAACGAACAAACACTGCAAATATTCGCGGCAATATAATACGTCTTTTGCCCCGGCGAAGCTTCTTTCATGGAATTCAGATCTTGCCTTTCTTCTCGCCTTATGTATATCTGGATGCATGTTTTTTGGAATCTGACTGATCTCAATGATCCTCCTGATTTCAATTGGAACGCTCGCTGTGCTATTGATTTCTTTCAAAGCGTCCCTCATGCCCAGCAACCGCAGCGTGTTTCTGCCTGTTGCGGACAGCATCAGTCTTGTTTTCTGCGCCATAAGGTGGGCCTCGATATGTTCTTGTACTGTGTTGTTTATGCCCAGTTTAAGGAATTTCTCCGTCGAAGTGCTGACCGGCAGTCCGAGAGCGCATTTGTATGCTTTTCTAAGAATTGCCTCCAACTGCTCCTTTTCTTGCTCGAGCGGTGTTTGGTAGGGGACGCCGTATAAGATCCTACTGACCACGAGGGCCTGTACTAGCCTACATGTGTCTTCCTCCTTCATACCTCTTCTTCTGTTGGAAATTCTTGCAATCATCCTGGTGATCTGTGCTGTGGTATTTGCTAGCTGTCTGATCATGTGATCAATACGACGGTTGCTTTGGACCCACATGCCGAGGATCCTAACTTTCGATACTTCTGGAACCTTCGTTTCCCCTATGTAGATATCTATGGAGTTTTGCAGATCATACCCTTGTCTGTAGACTCTGAGCACCTCGGATTTTTCAGGGGAGCATGCAAGTCCACAGTGTCGGGCGTATGCGTTGACCGTGTCTGCCGCTCGCTGAAGAAGCTCTTGTTTTTCGCCTAAGGATCCCCTTGTCACCCAGGTTGTGATATCATCTGCGTAGATGGCATGCCTGATTCCTTCAATTTCTTCGAGCGCCCTTGCTAAACCAATCATTGCAATATTAAAAAGCATAGGTGATAGCACAGAGCCTTGTGATGTTCCTTTTTCTGGGGTGTTGAAGGTGTCAGTCCTGATGCCTCCTATTCCAATGGTAACGGTTCGGTTAGTCAGAAAGGCTTACACATAGTTGAATATTCTCTGCCCACAACCCAGTTTGCTGAGCCCCTCCAGCACAGCCCTGTGACTGACGTTGTCGAAGGCCGCTTGAAGATCGAGAGCGAGCAAGATGTTTTCTCCATATTTTGGAACGGAAGTAAGCACCTCCTCCTTGATCTGCAGGAGAACGTCCTGTGTCGATAGGTATTTTCGAAATCCAAACATAGTGTGCGGCATGAGTTCGTTGTCCTCAAGGTGGGTCTGCAACCTGTGATGCACAACTCTCTCGTACACTTTTCCCAAGCATGATGTTAAGGAAATGGGTCTAAGATTGTCCAGGTTTGGAGTCTTTCCGGACTTCGGAATCATTACTATTTCCGCATGTCTCCAGTCGTCCGGTAGGGTCCCCTGTTCCCAGTGTTTATTGATGAACTCCGTGGATCTTTTGATTGAATTGTCATCCAGATTCCTTATCATGGCATTGGTGATGCCATCCCTCCCTGGGGTTGTGTTCTTTGTGGCGGACATCACAGCGTGTCTGACTTCTTCTATGGTAAGGGGTTCGTCCAGAGCGGGATTCGTTTCGCCCGTGTATGCCAAGCTGCTGTCGGCGTATGTTGCATTGCCGATGTAACGCTGCTTGATGTTCTGTAGCATTTCCTCGTCAGTGCCTTGGAACTGGTGCGCGATCCTTTGGGTCGTCTTACGGGTTTCGGATTTTGTGGTGGTTGAGTCTATGAGAGCCCTTAGCAAGGCCCATGTCTTGGCCCAACCTAGAGTCCCCTGAAGTTCGTTGCACTTTTGGTTTCAGTCACGCCTCGAGAGCTCCGTCGCATATTATTCAGCTTGTCTGGTGACCTCAGCGATCTTACGCTTGAGCCGCCTATTATGCTTTTGCCTTTTCCACCTTTTTAGTAGGCCCCGTCTGGCGTCCCAAAGCTGTAAGAGATGTTTGTCCACCTCGGGTGTGTTGGTAGTGAGGGCGACCTTTCGGGTTAGTTTTCGCCAGTCTGTCTTGATTCTTGCTACCCAGCCTTCTATGTCGGTGATCTCAGCGTCTTCATGCTGTGCCCTGGATTTCCTATAGGCTTCCCAGTTTGTCAGTCTAGCCTGGCCATGTTGTCGCCTGATCGGGAGGGTTTCTATATGGATGCGCAGGATGCAGTGGTCACTGCCTAGAGTTTCGCCGTCGTTTTCCCATCTTGCGTGCCTTACCCCTTTGACAAATGATAAGTCTGGGCACGAATCTCGGTTGATGCTGTTCCCCACTCGCGTGGGTTGGGTGTGTTCAGTGATGAGGGTGAGCTTTCTACGATCAGCTTCCCTGGCTAGATCCCTGCCTTTCGGGGTTTCCCGAACGTAGCCCCAACTTTTATGCCAGGCATTAAAGTCCCCCAGAATAACGATACCGTTCTTGCCTCCTGCTTCTGCTTTGCCTAGCAGGTAGCTGAAATTGGCTTTCCTCTGGCTTGGCGGGCTGTACACGTTAAGAAGGAAGGTGCTTTCTTGGCTTCTCTTTTGGGTAATGATTTCTATGAGGACGTGGTCAATGTCCGTTCTGTCGATGTCGTGTCTGATTGCGGTGACTGCTTTTGCAACCAGCGTGGCGACCTTGCTTTGCCCCTGCCCCTCGTAGACGGAGTACCCCGCGAGAGTGAGTGAGCAGCCGGTTTCCTGTAGGGCGATTATGTCTGGCGGAGAGGCGCAATTTGTGATGTGTTGTTTAAGAAGACCCTGCTTTCGGCGGATCCCACGGCAGTTCCACTGCCATATTTCAAGGGTTTCCAACTTGACCGAGCGTTTACGGTTGCTCGCCATACTGGGATGGCCTGTTATAGGGTTTTCCTCAGGATTTCATGGCTGTGAATTGTACTAGACGATCTCTATCCTTGCGCGTCTCGTCTTGGATGTTGGAGATGAGGTTGCTAAGATTTGCCAGTGCATTGTTAACAGCAACCATGGCAGTTGTAAATTCCTGGCGCCCTATAGTTGTCGCCTGAGCTTCGTCTGTTTGCGGGTTAGTGCTGTTCTGCCTTGTTGTTTGGGCCTTTAGTTCGTCTATCAGATCGTTTAGTTTCTGTCTCAGCTCGGCGTTTTCTGCCCTGAGCGTCTGAATTATTTGTCTTAGCTCTTGAACGTCCTCGTTAGCTTCCCCATTAGCATTGTTACCTATCACTGTTTTCTGTGTGTTTGTGTTTTTTGGAGCAGTGGGAGAGGTGGGGAAAAGATGCTCTTTCCAGCTCACCCTGGTTGCTTCCTCTTTTTTGGTGCGGTCTTCTTCTGCTCCTGCTTCTTTTTGGTTTCTGGATCCTCCCGGGTCCTGGACGCCGATCTCGACTTTGGTCCTGATCTCGATGCCGATCTGGACTTGGATCTCGAACTGGAGTCCTCGCTGAACCAGCGTTTCCGGGCCCGGCCGCTTCCACCGCTGTCTCCGCCGCCTGGTTCCTCTTTTTTTCTCGTCCGTGGTCTCGGTTTCCTGAGGCGTTCCTAGCACTCCTTTGCCCCAGTAGGATGCGCTTCCGTGCATAGCACACACCTGGGCTCGCAGGAGTGTCCGTCCTCGATCACTGGCTCGGTGCATTTAGAGCAGACGACAACGTCAGGTGTCGGGCATACGTCCGCCCTATGTCCGGCCTTTAAGCATGTATAACACACTTGCCGCGATGATCGATAGAGATAGCAACGTATCTCGCCGCCGTAGTAATAGACGTAGCGCGGAACGATCTTTCCCTCGAAGGTAATGACCGCGCTTTGGGATTTGCCAACCATTCTTGCATAAAGTATTTTGACTCCTTGGGTACGTACCCGGAGATGCGATAGTAGTTCAGTTGGCGTGGTCCCGGCGTCCACTCCATGAATGACACCTTTGCACGAATTGTCCGGCACGGCCACGTAAGCTGTCACTGCATAGTTCTTTGCAGCAAAGCGTAGACTTGAAATACACTGCACAGCACTGGCAGTCTCCATGCTTGGCGTGCTGAGTATAGCGATGTTGGATCCGTTGTGCAGCCGTATAAGGAAGCTGCCTTCGTTGCAGATGTCTGGTTTTCCGCATGCTTTGGTTATAGCCCGGGCCATCTGATGCGTGCTCAGTTCGCTGATGTTGAGTCCATTCTTCGGTCTAAGGATGACTTTGAAGTCGTTTTTTGGCAAAAGAGGTAGCTTTTCTCGCCGAACGGGATTCCACTTGAGTTTGGGTTGGCTCAGCGCTGAATTGTCCGCCGCCTCTGTCCCGGCCTCTGGAACGGCAATCAGTCTCGGGTTCTGGTATTTGGCAGTGAACCATCCCCCGTTGTCGATTGTTCTCTTCTGCGAGAGGTCCGTAGCGTTGTCGGTAGCGTGGTCGGTAGCGTTGTCGGTAGCGTTGTTGGTAGCGTTGTCGTCGCTGTGAAGATTCTCTTCGAGCGGTGTCGTGGCTCCAGCCGACGCCGCCGCGTCAGCGTCCGCCATCCTCACGGGTGCGGCTTGAGCTGTAGCAGCGTTCCTTCGGGCCGACGGCCCGACGCCGCCTAGGCTTAGCGCGGCGTTCTCCGCCTTGGATTTTCCGACGGGCAGAAAATGGCGAAATCTGGACTCACGGATGTAAAGCGGGTATCCACGGATTCCGCTTGATCAGTAGAAAGCGATGGAGTGCTCCATTTTCTACTGCGTTGATGTTTTCCGGGTGTAAGGAGGCGTCGAGGCAGGAGCACTTGCGAAGGGCGTTCTCTTCGTCTGGCCCCCTAGCGGCCTTTTTTCGCGCCAGAACGACGCAGTGGGTGCCAAAACCGCAGCAGTCATTATAGATCGGAACCCAAACATGGCCTGTCTGCAAAACGGCCAAAAAGAAAGAGCGGTACCTGCGCAAAGTGCAGCGATGGTTCTTTGTGCGCAGCCCACCGAACCCATTTGTCCCCGTGTTTACAAAAAAAATTCGGTACGTTGCTTAGGTCAGGCTACCATTGAAAAATTTACTGCATGATATTATGCTTTGAAGGTAAAAAGGGACATGTCGGGTGGATCTGCCCGTAAACAATCCACATGGACACCCCATGGGGACCATGTAGGCTGGCCCCGATTTAGTTTGGCCCTTAACAACCCGCATCGGTCCCATACCGAATTCGGGGGGGGGGGGGGGGATAACGGAGATGAAAACCTAACGTTCTCCACCAGGAGCTACCCACATCTCACCAAAAATGGCCGATGGCGAGCTCAGTGGGCTACTAGCTGGCATTGAGAAATATAGGCCCAATGTGAGGAGTCCCACCAAAGCTGCATGCATCGTTCCCAAATGAGAACTACTGGGCCGTATGTGGGAAGCCTTCTGGGGCCCGAGTGGGGCCCGCTTTCCAAATCCCACATTAGTCGCAACGGGGTTCATATGGGCTAGGACACTGCACCTACCGAAGGCCTCATTTCATAGCAAACTTTGTGCTACATGGGAATTGATATGGCTATTCCTAACGATCGGCTACAAAACTTTCTTATTGCAACTAGGCACATAACTCTAGTAGTTAAAATTTAATGATTGCAATTTAGTGAGCCAGCTTACTACTTAAAATATTTCACCGGATATTTGGTGTCCACCAGCGCTGGTAATACTATACTGGATTGTTCATACGTGTACCTCAAAAACCTTCATTTGAAAATTAGACTTCTCAGAAACACCTGGTGCCTGATTATGTAGCACTGGCTACAATACGGTAGCATTTCGAGTCTTCAGCTTGGCGGCGCCGCCACCCTGTGTCAGCGCTGCCACCCTGTGGCTGCGCCGCCACCCCGTGGCTGCGCCGCCACTGTCTCGTGGTTGGTCACGTGACCAGCAACGTGGTGCGGAGCAACTGCCGGCGGCGCGGCGCGCCTGCGAAACTGAGCTGCCACAGCTGGGCGCGGTGGCTCAGTGGTTAGGGCGATCGGCTAGTGATCCGGAGTTGCCGGGTTTGAATCCGACCACGGTGGCTGCGTTTTTATGGAGGAAAAACGCTAAGGCGCCTGTGTGCTGTGCGATGTCAGTGCACGTTAAAGATCCTCAAGTGGTCGAAATTATCTTGGAACCCTCCACTACAGCACCTCTCTCTTCCTTTCTTCTTTCACTTCCTCCTTTACCCTTCCCTTACGGCGCGGTTCAGGTGTCCAACGATATATGAGACAGATACTGCGCCATTTACTTTCCCCCAAAAACCAATTATTTTTATTATTAATTCAACTAAACAAGTTCCACTCGGCCAGCTCTAGCTATGGCGTCACTCAAGGCTTATCCAGACCTAAACCACTGGCAATATTCAGTTTTTAGAGCAAAAGCTTTACTGGCCGCGAACTTGCGATTTCGCGGTGGCGGTGCTCTGAGGAGGCACATGACGGTCGCAACGCGCGCCTCACCGCAGACATTTCTCTTTCTCTCGCTTCCTAGTCACTACTGCGCATTCGCCACTAGTAGCACCCAGCCACAGGCGTTCCGCCGCTGCGCATCGCCGCGCCTTTCCTCCAAATCTAAATTAAAATTTTCTGTTTTCTCTTACTTCTTCTCCTCCCTCATTTATCCCTTTACAGCGCGGTTCAGGTGTCTACCGACGTATGTGAGACGGTTATATATGTGTCAGATATGTGCGCAGATATAGATATGTGTTAGATGTGTCAGTTATATATGTGTTAGATATGTGAGCAGCGGCGATCACAGTAGAGCACTATGCTACATACTGCGGCATCCAGTGCTCCCCGTCGAATCTCAATTTGTGCATATTCGACATTCTCCGATATGCAAAATCTCCGTTCAGCTCTCTCGTGCCAGCGGCTCCATCCATGAAGCGCCTGAGCTGCTAATACTTGGTCTCTTCATTAATCAGCAATGCAAGGCAGACCCGACCCTGGTCGAACTCGGCAAAGTCGTCGACCAAGTGGGCTGAACGGTTCGCCGCGTTTCCAACAAGCGAGGAGGGTTGCAAAGTAAGGATGCGGTGCGGCTCGCCCTTGTCTTCGTAACTAGTCGAGTACTGTACTCGACTCCTTACCTCCGCTTACGGGAACTTGAAGATTGCTTGGAGGTTGTACTCCGCAAAATTTTCAACAGAGTCCTCGACCTCCCGATCTCCACTTCCAATGCGCGACTGCTCGCGTTGGGGATGGAGAACATCTATCGGGAACTTCGCGAGGCGCATCTTATTAACCAATACACGCGTATCGCTCAGACCGTGTCCGGTCGCCGCCTCTTGGACTGATTATATATCAAACATGACCAGCATACGATAGATTGGGTTCGAGTGCCCGAACTGTGGACAGCGCCCTCTATGTTCGACCCATTCCGACTAAGATGAACAAGGAGGACCACAATGGCCGGTGCCAGGCGCGGTCGGATGCCCTGCACCGCCACTATGGCTCAAAGAAACAGGTCTTCTACGTCGACATTGGAGGCCCCTACCACTCCTCGGGGGAATGGTACAAGGCTGCAGTCATACACGAGTTAAAACAGGTGGACGGCCTCTCGTCCAGAGCGCCCAGCTAAACTCATGCGGAGGAGGTAACGATCACCCACGCAGCCTCCCATCCCGACTCTAAATTCATCCTCACAGACTCTCGCGGAGCCTGTCGTAACTCTGAGTTCGGTTGGATCACCCCACTTGCACATCAAATTCTTCACCAGAGTACTCACGAATGCGATCCAACTCATCGCTCAATCATATGGGTCCCCGGCCACCAGGCATTCCGGGTAACGAAGCCGCCCATAAGGCAGCCCATGCACTCACTTACCGGGCACCAGGCGTTTCTTGGGAGAGCCCTAACCCAGATCACAGCCCTCTTCTTTCTTTTAAAGACATTACTGAGCGCTATCGTACAGAACACTGGCGCTAACAGGTTCGTATGAAGGGACTGGGTAGAGCTGGCGAACGAACTCTCCTTAGGCTCTTTACAAACACCCTGCTGTGCCCGGCGTTTCTCAAGCACTTTGACTCTTCTTTTGACGGCCGCTGCTCATTCAGTGGGGAGTTGAGCGACACTTTTCACATGGTTTGGGCATGCGGGCAAAATCCTTCTCTCTCCTCCCATCACCCCTTCGCCTACCCGAGAGGACTGGGAAGCGGCTCTGCTCGGCTGCCAGGAAATGTCCACCCAATAGGTCCTGGTTCGGTGCACCTGCGCAGCGGTCAGGACCAACGGGGTCCCGGAAGGAGGGACTCCGCCTTTTATTGTAAGAAGCGAGACGCACTAGGGGCCTCTCCTCGGGCACCTGTCTGTACATAGAGATTAATGTTTTTCACCAGCACCAGCACCCTCCCTGCCACCCTGGGAGGTGGCATGCAGTAAATGGTTGATTGCGAGAGAATGATCACCAAATGAACGCTGCGGCCTAGCTATTGCTGCAGTGCCGCATGTCAGCCACAACGTTGTCAGCGCTAATCCATTCAGGCCACATCTCTCTCTCATCATCGCCACATGTATCAAAGCACGAATGAGGTGCCCGCATATCCAGGGAACCGGTTATGCTCGAACGTCGACATTTTTCGCTTTGTATATCTTTGATTAGCTGAGCTAATCCACATTATTTTTCTCTCTCTCTCGCTGCCTAGTCACTACTGCGCATGGGCCACTGGTAGCACCGAGCCACATGTGTTCCGCCGTTGCGCAGCGCCGCGCCTTTCCTGAAAGTTCAACTTTTTTCAGTTTTTTTCTTCTTTCCCTACCTCCTTTGCCCCTTCCTTTACGGCGCGGTTAAGGTGGTGTCCACTGAGTTATGTGAGACGGCTACTGTGCCAATTCCTTTCCTCAAAAACCAAACAAAAACAGGCAAGCCGACGGCGTTCATAGAGTTCATTGGCATTGACGACTTTGCAAAGGCCGTTCATTTTCACGAAAGCAAGGACGCACAACCAGCTCCATGAGTCAGTGGAGACCTCAATCTCGCTTTCATCTACGTGGCGTTGGTGTCACACTGAAAAAGCCTGCTTTTATTGCATTCCGCACACTGGATAGGCAGCGCGCCCTCCCTGCCACCCTGGGAGGTGGCATGGTTGATCGCGAGTGATTGATCACCAAACGAACGCTGCAGCCTAGCTATTTCTGCAGTGCCGCATGTCAGCCTCAACGCTGTCAGCGCTAATGCATTCAGGCCACATCTCGCTCTCACCACCGCCACTTGTATCAAAGGACGAATGAGGCGTCTGCATATCCAAGGAGCCAGTTATGCGGCCTTCCTTTCCTCAAGGCCATCGCCGTCTAGAACATTGCCAATGCCAATGAACACAGTTAACGCCATGTTTCGCTTTGTATATCCTGGATTAGCTGAGCTCATCCACATTAACTTGCTGATGGCCTAGCTCTGTTAGGCCAGGATATACGTAGTGAAAGCACGCAGACTTCTGCATCGGAAGAGTGCATTCACTAGATGCACCTTTATTCATGGTTAGCCATTGTGTGGACGTGGAGGAGTGGTGGCGTCTGCGCCTCACATGCCATAAATCCTGCTTTAATTCCGAGCCTCGGCACAGGTGTTCTTTTCATTCAGTGAGTGTGAGGGGGGTTTCAGTGCCTCCCAATGATGCCACCATCGAATACTTTGGTTAGCGATTAAGCGAAAGCTGTGTCAAGGCGCGTTTATACTCCAGCGTAAGGCGCGCGAGCGCGCTGCTCGGCGACGTCACGTCGGCCAAATCGAGAGCCTCTATATTCCAACTGCGCTTGACCGCCGACGCATTCGGCGGCTTCGGTGCGCTCTGACCGCACTGGCGGAGACAAGGAGCATGTCTCTATTTCGCGCCGAGTGCGGCAGCCGCCCCCGGCCCGGTCAGAACGGTTCGGCTCTGCGCCGAGGCGCGCGTTGTGACGTCATGTGCCTCCTCGAAGCACCGCCACGGCGAAACCGCAAGTTCGCGGCCAGTAAAGCTTTCGCTTTAAAAAACAATAGCCAACGAATAGCAGCATAAAGTGGTGGTCGTCGTCTCGGATCCAGGTATATTAAAGTAGGTTAAAGTACAGGTTTACAACGGTGTCACGGTGTTTATAGACGGGATGATAGCAAATCTTGCGAGGAATTTTTTGCCTCCATATGAGACCTACTGGCTGTGCAAGAATGCTGATGCTCGACGAGCGAGGCATCAGCGAAGGGGCGACAGCAGTGCTGTGGTATACAATGGCATCCTCATGCGAGGCAGTGTGCAAGTATTTACCTACTGGGCATTTACCGTGCACAGCATGCCTGCAGTCGAGTTCATACTGCTAAATAACATTTACAATCTTGTGCCCTATGCTTTCTCAGGTCTTTGTAGAAACTATCTTTCACTACTGTCTTTAAGGACAACGAGGAAGGGGTACAATTGCCGTTGACTACCTGATTCCATCACATCTTCTTACGGTCATGTGCTTCAGCCTAGGCGTTAACTTTCTCTATGCTTAGGCATATGGTAACTGCATGCCAACTCAATACCAGTGCGAGCATCAACCTTCTCTCTGCGTCATCTGAAGGCGATAAAAATGTCCTACATTGCTCATGTTTCAAAAAAATCATTTCTTTATAGGCTAATAATTCCCTCTGGTTTGCACTTAATGCTTCTCTGTGATGCGCTTTTCTTTTTAAATATAGACGTCATTTGCTGCTAGCTTTTAGAATGTGCTTTAGCTATATATGTTTAAAGAACTTCATATACAGTGCATTGACTTGTATAGGAATGTCGATAACAATTTAATGTGAGTTTCACGAAAAGCAACCCCACACACCAATTATTTAGACAGAGTCCTTTGATCTGCGACTACGAACCCTGCAAGTCCTTTTTTCCCCAAGTAATGCGAGCTTGCTTTCTTTAGACGCCTAAACGGTATAATGGTCTTGATTTGCTACAGGACAACCTAACTGAATGTTTAGGCCCGAAGTATTTGGTGTCCAATCCGCAACGTTTTTTAAGAAACGTTGAGGAAAATTGAGAGAATATTTTATCTGTCAGTGGATGTAAGTGGCTTTAAGCATCCCGGCCAAATTGCAAGCTGTGACCAGCGATCGCAATAGCGATTGCTCGTCCGCAAAAGTAATAACCTAGGAACTAACGCATTAGCCGCAGAGAGTAATTGCAGAGGTTTGGCATAGCGTATCGTGCATTTCATATTCCGCACCCAAAACTCTTCTTGCGCAGTAATGCACGCATCGTCGGCGGGACTTTTAGTGAACTGTGATTAGCGCTTCGAGCAAAAAATGCTAAGTAACTTGGCGCCATTTTTTTAAACAAGTTCAAAGCATTCCATTAGCAATGCAAAGGGAGCGTTGCGTTTCTTTGAAGAAGACGCTGGAAAGAGTGTAAGCTATATTATAATAAGACAAACAGTTCTGAACTAAACACTTGCACGTGACAAACTGTAAGCAATATTTTACCAGGCCGTGGTCACGTGGTGGAATGCACAGATAATGTGCCAAGGTTTCACCGAGAGATCTAGCACCAGCTTCATTGTTTTACGCTGATTTTCAGGGCCCAATAAACATTATAAAATTATTGTTTCTTCGATGTTAGAAAGCTAGGCTCTTGAGATCTTTTATCGCTACCATTTTCTTATTACACAATCTCCGCTGTCGTCGGTCTCTTTAGGAAACAACTAGTTCGGCCGAGATAGCATCTGAGTGATATAATAAAGGAAGGATGAAGGAAGTATCCCTTTGCGCCTGAGTGGTCTCTTAGCTTTTCTGCAGGGTATTTCTGCGATACCTGTAACGAAAGAGGACAGAAATTAAGTATTGACGCAAAATATACGTTTTGATTAGATAAACAGCCCGCACAAGAAAATATCTAGCACTAGCAAACGTATTGGAATCGTACTGGGCTGATTATAGAGATAAAGAGATGAACGTCGAAGTTAATGTGGGCAAGCCTGAATCAAGATAAGGAAGCGCGAATAAAATTAAGAGCCATGCGAAGCCTCTTTGTTGTTTGATCATATCGTCGCCCATCGCAGTAGGGACCAGGTACTGCCCTACGTTACATTCGCGTGCAATACCGCTGTCCAGGAGACGGCAGGTATATCCCCTTTCCAACTGGTGCATCGTAGAGAGGTCACCACGATCCTTGACGCTATGTTGCCACACGAGCCGTCTCTCGACGTAGCCGATGATGTCCTTCTAGTTTGCAAGCGCGCTTAGGAAGCTCGGCAACACGCTCGACTCGGCCTCCAGCACCAACAGCATACAGACGCTCTTCGGTACAATCTCCGTCGACGTGACGTCCATTTTTACCCTGGGGACAAGGTCTGGGTGTGGACGCTGGTACGCCGTCGAGGTCTCTCCGACAAATTCATGAAGCGCTACTTTGGCCTGCATACGGCTCTTCGCCGCATCGGTGAACTAAACTATGAGGTGCTGCCCGAATGAATGCGACCGTCATCTCGTCGTTCCCTCCGCCCTGAAATTGTGCATGTAGTCCGGCTCAAGCCGTAATACGCGCGATAATCGCCTGCATTTACCACTGCCTTTTACATCGGCCAGCAGGATTTTCTGGGCCTGTGTGTGGTTTTCCGCCGCGTGTTATTGCTCGCGGGTTAGCATCGGGACGATGCTTCTTTATAGGGGGAGGTAGTGTAGCGAAGAGAAAGTCGAAGCGCGATCGCCGCGTGCCGACGACGACGCTGCTGCTGGCGGACCTGCCTGTTTTTGTGCTCCTGCTATCCCCAACTGTGCTCGCCGCCAGCTTCTACGTCAAGCAAGTCGTGGCAATACATTTAATACTGTGCAAAGTCACATGAATAAAGTTAATGAAACTTCGTGGAATAGTTATCTTCAGAGAATGTTTACCTTACTGAAATAAGCGCTATCAGCCGGTCATTAAGGCAAAGTGGAGTATACCTAAATAACTGAGAAAGTTCCTAAGGCATTCCGTTTTGTGAAAAAAAGAGGAATTTCTTGCTGAATGCGTGTACTCGCTATTGCAAACGTTTTGGACTGGGTGAGCTTGTGTATGCATCTATGCATCTTTTTTGGCTCAGACGCCTGCAGGGCGTCAACGCCTTCTGACTTGTGATCCACATTGTGTGCCTCTATTGCTATAAGTATTTTGTAGGTTTTCGCTGAAATCGGGCTCTCATTTTTTCTTCTTGAGGATACAAAAGTGAGGCAAGCGCGCTAGCCGTTACTTTTGGCTGCTTCCCAAGTTGGAAATAGACCCAAGTTAGGAATACATTGACGGAGCTGTAATGGCTGTCCTCGCACCATTGGATCTTACGACTGCTTAAACGCAATCATCAAACAGCGCTAACTTCTTTTGTATTGTGTTGTGTGGCTTACAGGAATTGCGAATAACGAAAATGCTTGCTTTGAGTGCTTTTAGGACAAGTTATTATTCAGGATTGTGAAAAATATATTGGGGAATGGCGCAGTGTATAAAATTCCAATGAAAGGCAACTTCTCAACAGTCGAGGATCAGAACAAATTTTTTTCAAGCTGTGAAGTTTCAAAGAAAGGTGCAAATCGCTCTTCTGCAGAATTATGCTGACGTTCACATGGATGGTAATATGTAGTTGGGTAGAAATTCACAATCGGTCTTTACATAAATCCGGCAGGGCCATGTTGAGTCGAGTTTGTTGAAAACCGGTTACTGGGTTCATGTAAACGCTCTGGAGTCTAGTTGAGAAGTCTACAGAACTGGACCGCTCAGCTCCGCCCCATGGGTAGGTCGGCTCGCAGCCCCCTCCGCAAATTACGCTCACTCCTCTTTCACGCTTGTAAAGCAATTTATGCAGGGAAAACAGAAGCGGGAGAAGGTTCAGTACTCGTGCGGCCGCGCCTGGTAGTGCGGGCAACGTGAGTTGAGTCGCTCGTATCGATTTCATGTTAACAAACAGCCGCCGAGTTGGGCTGACGTTGCTAAGCTCGATCCCCTGACTGTACTCGCCAATGTCTGGTTCATGCAAATGATGGTATAATCTGTGTTTACTGTCTCTCGCCGGCAGGTCTCCAGTAGCTATAGGATTCTGTAAATTAAATTCTTGTGCTATATCACCAGCGCCACTGAATGTTATGAACATCATTGATCGCGGCTAAACCAGAACGCTGTTCCGTCCAGCCTGTGAAGCGATCTACAGAGGCTGCGTGCCGACCCATGCACTTTCTCTGCCTCACGTGAACTCCTCCTCCTCCTGTCTTCCTCTCCGTTTCTCATCACTGGGTCGTTCGTATAGCAGCCGCATAAAGGGCACTAGAGGAAGGCACCTTGAATTCGGCGCCTTGCCACGAAGTTTTCTTATGATTTCACCTGAACTACATGGTTTCTGTAGAACATGCATTAAGCCGGAGCAAACTGCAGGTCGAGTTCCGTCGCTTTTTCGGAGTGGCCTAAACTGCGCGTGCGTTTAAAAGCATAATCAAGTAGGAATAACCTAATGAATCGCTGTGACCATACTACATTCGGATTGATAATTGGAATTTCTTAAATATAGAAGTCGAGCTACAGACCATGGCCCTGCTAACTGAGCTCTCAACGGAACTAAGTTATTAAACACTACTAAAATTCAATAACGGTGCGCTTTAGTCCGAAAGAGACTGCCACCCCCTCAATGCTACTAAACATTCGAGCGCTCCGACAAGCCTACAGGAATTTGTCGGCGGAGTACACTGTGCCTGCCTTCATATTTTCTAGATTTTTCTAACCAGAATTGTTTTGCGAGTGCACGAAAGCTGCTAGCAATGTAGAAATGACTATGCGCTCGGTGCGGGGCCTCTGTACAAGACGACAGCTGTGCACAACTATCCTATGTGCTGCCTTCGAAATCTCCAGAGCTCGATGCATTGTAATCGTTCTCCCTTTATGTGCAGTCTTGAGCCCTTCTTCCGAGATAACGTTTTCAATCTATATGTCAACAGTAGTCGCAGGGTACAACAATGGTTAATTGCCTGAGCACATGTCACGGGGCCTCATCTATTTCATTCGCGGCAAACAAAACTGTCTCGGTGCTTAGGCGTTTCGAGGCAAACGACCTAGCACAAATATTTGCAGTCACCCTGTCGCTGCGTCTTCTGCCCCCGACAACAATAGCTTCAGTTGCTAAGTAAGTAGGAAAAAACAGCTTTTTTATAGGCAGTTTACTGCTCCCTAGTTTCTGCTAAATGTCTTCGCATGATGTGGATCCTGAATATGAAAATGTCTTTTGCTGCCTCCTCTTGGGATTCTCTCTTATCCCGAATGCTAAGATTATGAGGAGTGATATAAACTAAATTCAACGAAACGCGCTCTCTCTTTATCCCGCACACCGCTGATTTAGCCAGAGAGCCTGTTGATCGAAAACTACGACCTCTAACATTCGTTTTGCTGGGCGAAGTAATATAAGGTGTCGTTGTCAAGTAAAAAACCAGACAAGTTACAATCACTTAACCTCGCTTAGCTACAAAAGAAAACGAGTGCAAATAAATGGTCGCCTGTGCTTGTTCTGAATTTCCTTTTTTTCCTGGGGCGTTCTTCTGCGTCAGATCAGCAGATACTTGAAAGGGACTAAAAATGGTGGGAAAAAACTAAGTGTTTATTAAATAAGTGACCAAAATATGAAGACAAAAAGAATAGAACAAGCGAATACACTGATTAAAACTGCTTTTGTGATAAAGACAAATCCCAAAAAGAGTAAATGCGGGCAAGCCTACCCTATATATATATATAGCAAATAAAATTAATAGCCACGCGACACCTCTTTGGCCCGTAGTGAAATAGCTAACGCTGTGAAATGCCGCTTAACGCAGGGACCTTCAGGAACACTCCTGTTCAGTTAAACTTCACTGTATTGAAATGACTATGCACAAACGCTCATTTAGTAAACCGAAGTATTGGGGTTGGAATTACTGTCTTATTGTCTTTGAAATACAACATTGCGCATCTCGAAATCAGCATTCCTGCGCATGGTATCGTCTCCGAAATCACTCCATTTTCGTGATGCCATAAAATACATGAATTGCGTCTACATCCCTCACTCGAATTTCGAGGGACGCCATTTTATGAATGAGCAACACGAGGAAGCCAACAGAAAGATCCTTCAAAAATGCAAAGAAATATGACGCTCTTTTATTAAAATCACAGTGCCAACGTGAATGCTTATGCGAACAGCCCTGAATTTTACTCTAAAATCTTCAGCCCTAAATTCTACAATATATGGTAGAGCAGTTATTTCGTTTAACTATAGCTGTCCTTTAGCTAACTCCAACATGTCAAATGTTCCTCATTGCAGAGCAGTTCAGATGATGATAACACAGCGACATATCTCTCACGGTTTGAAAATAACAATCTGTAAATATTAAAAATATTTCAGCCATATGTATTAAGAATAATCATATAAAATGAATTTTACGCGAACATCTGCTTACCTAAAAGACCATTGAAATTGCTTGTCCCTTGCAAAAGTTGTCCTTTGCATGCGGATTCCATGCCCGCCGTGCAAAGCACCTGAATGGCCCAATTTCAGTCTGTTATCGTGCATGTCTAAAAGCGCTCGGCTCGCTCGCAAGCTCAAGGCGCACAAATGTGGTCGGCCAGAAATTGAAGCAAGCAAACTGTTCTACAGAACTCATTGGGTGAAGTCTGACGCCAAGCTTCGCCTGACCACCTTTTTGTGAAGGCGCCCTGAAGTTCTGCAAAAACACTAGTTTTTGAGCAGGCTTCATCATTAAAAATGAAAAAACACAAGAAAACCGAAAGCGACGCGTCGCAACATCCCGTTTTCAAGACGAGGACTGCCTGGACATGGGGCCACCCGCACCCTCGAGGAAATTCAGAAGGAAAGTTTCTACATAGCCATCAATCAGCATCATTGAAATGTTTATTAGAAATATTTTATGAGAACGGGATGAGAATCGTAAGGAAAAAGTGCAAAACTAGCTCGAAAAGCATCTGCTGATTTTTATTTTACAGGTTTCAGGTCGGAAACTGGTCTTCGGTGCATCCAACAGCCAAATGATGAACGTGTGTTTCCTGCGTTATGGTTGCCAAAATCACCGCTCTTCACTATTAATTCTGTCTTCGGGCACCCTGCACAACCTGATATTCTATAAAGGCCCCTAAGGCCACACCCAAATTGTGAAAAAGTCATTTAACGACTCAGTCTTAGAGCGCAAACCAAAGAATGCGCTCCTTTTGAACACACATCTCCGAAATAGCGTCTTAGACGCAAGACTCGCATCGAATATTTGCATGGCCCAAAGTAGCGCACTCTCATGTTTTTGGTAGCTTCCCAAGGCATCTACGGTATCGTCAGGGTGTTGCATCGTGATATGGACGCGTAATATAGGCCGCAATCGAAAGTACTCTACTCAGAATGCTGCCGAGCAGATCACAAAGAGGCTACAGAGAAGCAAAGATGCATGAAATTTCGAGTGGTACAGTCTAAATTGGGCGAGTGGCTACTGAATGGTTTTTCAGTGCGGATGAGTTCAGCCACACACTGATTTCAATATTTGTTTGTGTTTGACAGCTGACTGTCTGAACACGTTAATTTTGTTTACACTCGACCAATTGCTAGGAAAACAAGAAAAATAAATAGCCAACCTTTTTTTCAGCTTAGTCCGAGATGTAAAGTTACTGAAATAGAACACATCACGCACTGTATCGCCTTCTAGTACTGTTTTAATAAATGACAACATCAATAACAATAATGGCTTCGGAAAAATATCCTGAAAATGTCTATATTGACATGCAAACAGAAAGCCTCGTTCAGTTAAAAGAAGTGGGAAGGAAGATAAAATAAAAGAAACTAGGATGAGCTATGCACAGTAGTCTCATAGAAAGCAAGCTCCAAATGTGCTTAAAAATAGATGGGAAGTAATTGCCCTACCTTTCGACTTTCTAGGCAGATGCATTAACATTAAGCATATTTTAATAGAAAGATCCCGCTGCATCAGCGGACCGTCCATTGGGGCGTATAATAGTGGCGTTCGTGCCCTTCAAACAACGCGGATTTTATTAGTTTGCTAGCAGCATTAAGTATGCTTAACTCGGAGAGGGTCCCGTGTCTGCGCTGGAAAATTATGCAACTGCTATGCGCCGCCAACTCTGCGCCTGCTACGTCTTGCTTCCCTTGTTTACATCTGTTCAGAGCAACCCCTACGTATCCGATATGAACACCTCACCAGGAATGAGCTAGCTCTAGGGTTTTGTTATGAAGAATGAGCAAAATTATTTATTGGGAAAAGTAGAAAATTGCACGAAATCTATCCTGAGTCGCTTTGGGGCGCTAAACCCAAAAAACCCTATCTGCAACCTCCTTGGCGAACAAAAACAACTAGCTCCAGGAAGACATAATAGACCAAAGCAGAAACATATGCGACCTGGAGATATAATTAGGGTAAACAATGGGAACCTGATTAACCTCTCAAACCAGTTCCTAGGTCAGCCTCTGCATTAGTGTTCATTGTTTGAATTGACTTCTGTCTCTTTACAAGGCGCTTAAGCGGTGCAGGCGGCCCCAGTCAATGTACAAGGCTGTCTCCGACGCTTCTGAACAAGTTTCGGTTAGTATTCGCTCACCGATGAACGAGAACAGTGCGAAAACTAATTTTTTTGTAAGCATAGGCGAAAAAAAAATACAACAGGAACGCTCGTCTCGTGTCTTTCTTCAGCTGTGTTGCAAAAGAGAAAATTTCTGTTCTCGCGCTGCTCCCATTCACCTTGCATCCAACCCAAGAATCTCGCCAAAAAAACTTTAACAGTCATCCACGCGACTACTGCAGCCCTGAAATGGGGTTATATTCGTTTTAAATCCTGTATGCAACAATGCGAAGTAGAAGAATTGGTGGATTTGTATACGTACTCATGCGCTACCTACTTTACGTGTTTAAGAACATGTATCAAGCCCAGTGCTCCAAATGTGGAGTTTTAATAGCTGTTAAATTGCCTTTCTAAAAAAAACGGCCATCTCAGCATGGAAGGGGAGAGTAAATAGTGCCAGTTATTTTTCTTTTGTGACGAAAAAAATAGCCGCGCGATCTGCAACTGCTGCTTGGAGCAAAAATAAAAGCAGCGAAATAAGAACAATGGCATGATATATTTCTGAAGGCCGCGGTAAACAACGCAACCAACATTATCTGTAAAGGAGTTGTGAGCTTGACGACCAGATCGCGAACAAAGCAGGGTGGAAATTTATGTGGATATTGAGGACGCCTTGCAATAGCCAATAGTTATAACATCAGCACTGAGAACTTTAGTTATAACACATAAAAGACCGAGTGTCGACATACCGAGATCATTCTGCGTCTTCAGAAGAGGTCAAGAGCTATAATGGATCAGACCAAGCTGTATATAAAAGGAACAAAAATTGGAAGCCTAGATTATTACATTGCTCTTCACGGCGACGCGTAATTCCACATTTAAAACGATGCGTGGGTGTATATGCCAGCTTTCGTGTTAGGGAGTGAGATGATCTATCGGTTTTGGGAGCAGTAAATGAGTTCAGTTTTTGACGTACATAACAATGGCATGGCAGCTTGCTTTAGATATTAAACGAGGCCTAACCGTTAGCGAAAACTAATACGTTTATAATATACGGCGGAATATTTAAAATGTATTTTAAACATATTTTTATTTATGAATGCATTAACAATATGCCGAGAATAAGTTCCAGAAAGTTTATGCTTGGTATTCGAAATATATTCTTAAAAATGGCCAAAAATACGTCACTTAAAGAATGCTTCCCGCACATTTCAAATATATGAAAAAATATCTGTGCGGTTTTAGTATCTTGCACTGTTATAGAAGAGTACCTTCGTAAATATGAAATCATTTCGTCTGAAGTATACTTTAATTCTAACAAACAGGCAGTCCTTATAAATATATTTGAAGCACACTTTTAGCTGCTGTAGAGCAATCCATTGCTAGATATCGCGTTTCGGGAAATGGCCTTAGCATGTTGGCAATGTTTTCAAACTGTACTTTCGAAAATACGACATTAATTCGTCCAAAGTATACTTCAATTCCAACGAATGAGCCGTCCGCGTAAACAAATTTGCAGCACACTTGACGCTGCCGTTGAACAGTTAGAGCTCGTATCCGCGTT
Organism: Amblyomma americanum; assembly: GCA_030143305.2. NCBI lineage: Eukaryota > Metazoa > Arthropoda > Arachnida > Ixodida > Ixodidae > Amblyomma > Amblyomma americanum. Next base: position 59,300 of record JARKHS020013070.1, on the reverse strand, counting down.
TCGGGAAATTACATGTTGGCAATATATTTAAAGAGTACTTTTGTAAATACGAAATGAATTCTTCCAAAGTATACTTCGCAGCGCACTTAAAGCTGCCGTTGAACACTTAGTGATCGAAATCGCGTTTCGGGAAATGACATGTTGGCAATGTCTTTAAAGTATGCTTTGGTAAATACGGAATTAATTCCACCAAAGTATACTTCGCAGCGCACATAAAGCTGCCGCTGAACAGTTAGTGCTCCGATCCAGATTTCGGGAAATGACATGTTGGCAATTTATATAAAGTGTACTTTCGTAAATACGAAACTAATTCCTCCAAAGTATACTTCGCAGCACACTTAAAGCTGCCCTTCAACACTTAGTGCTCGAATCCGCGTTTGGGGAAATGATATGTTGGCAATATATTTAAAGTGTACTTTCGTAAACACGAAATTAATTTGTCCAAAGTATAGTTCGCAGAAGACTTAAAGCTGCCTTTGAACAGTTCGTGCTCGAATCTGAGTTTCTAGAAATGACATGCTGGCAATGTATTTAAAGTGTACTTTCGTAAATACGAAATTAATTCGTCCAAGGTATACTTCGCAGCACACTTAAAGCTGCCGTTGAACAGGTAGTGCTCGAAATCACGTTTCGGGAATGGCATGTTGGCAATGTATTTAAAGTTGACTTTCGTAAATGGGTCAATCCACGCCAAAGTCCCAGACGTTGCGCTCGACGATCTCCAATTTGCTCAAGAAAATTCACGTACACTTATCCTAATGTGCGTAATCAAAGCCTGGCATATTTTTGCTGAAAAATGTTTATTCCCATGGTGAGAGCAATTTGAACATTTGTATATGGCGAGAGACTACGCACTGCTCAATATTTAATTAAAAATTAAATATTTTAGAACACACTCCACAATTTTTTCAGTGATATCTACACAGCTTCTGTATTTCTATATAAATCTGAATACACAGCTTTATGTAGCACAAATATTTTTAAAAAACTGAAAGAAATTGTGAAAATGTTTCTTTTTGCCGTTTTTTTTAAATATGAAGTTCCTCTCGGGAATTCAGAAATAGCCTTTTTGCTTCTCTAGATGTCTAGTATCTATAACAAATTTTGAAGGTGACGAAACTGCGATCATAAAAGTAAAAAAAAATGCTTAAGTTGCGAAAAAGTGCGTTTAGAGCTAAAAACGCTCGTTAACGTCGCCCTGAGGTGGTCCTATTAAAAATGCAAACAATAGCGGTTTACATAGAATAGTCAATTGCCTTGCATTTCAGAAATTTTAATCGAAATTTTTTTTAAGCGAGAAAAGAAATTTTGACTTTGAGCTCTCGCGCCATAAGCATTATCGTGTCTTAACGTCTCTTCACCGCAGAACACGACACCTGGCATGGCACGATCCTCACGACCAGACAAACGCTTCAGTTTGCCGTCGCTTTTTGTCGTGCAATTTTACGGATAGAGCTAAAGAAGATGTCGCGTGACATTCAGCGGGGGGTGGTACGCCATAAATGAGATTGTTTTCGCTTTTGAAGGTCGAAGTTCGAACAGATCCGCTTTAATGAGGGAAGCAAAGAGAAAAAAAACGAGGGTATTCAGAGTGCTGTCTCGCATCGACCACGAGGGTGGAGTGAACATGCCGCATTGCAGGCGTATCACAAGTGTTTATTTTGTAGCAATAGCTAGCTACATTACGCTAGCATTTCGAGCCTTCAGCGAGACGGCACCGTGGCTACCATGGCGGTGCCACTGGTCACATAAGTTGGTCACGTGGTGCAGAGCAGCTGCTACTGCCGGTGACGCAGCGCGCAACAGCTACAAAAGCTGTGCACATGCGCCGTGTCAAGTGGGACGATGATAATAATCATAACAGTCATGTTTATTTTTGCCACTGAGTACAGAGAAGCGAAAATCGGTGGCTGGAGAAAAAGCTGCTCTATCGGCAGCTTGACGGCGCTCCAGCCACCTTTACATCAGGAGCAATGGCGAGGCATAGTGTGCATATCTGAAACACCATTGTTTTCCGTTCTGCCCAGCGAAAAGGAGCGGCGAAAGACCGACTTTGCAATTTGACTGAGCGAGGTCCACTCGGCGAGCTGTAGCTATCACATCACCCCATGCTTAACCAGAGCTAAACCGCAGCCAATTGTTTTATCCGAATGAGATCGCGGAGCGCACATGACAATGCGAAGTGCCCACTGCTGAGGCGAGAAACCTAGACTCGCTGGCGGTGAGCGCAACCCGCTAGTGCGTAGAGATGTGTCTCGCATGAAGGTGCTTCACCAGCCTTAAGGCTCATTTACAGTTGCAGTCAGGTCTCAGCTAAGGACGGAAGATTTCTTCTCGTGGAGAAATCAGGCCCATCTAGCAGTTTTGCGGGTCCGGCGGGTGTCGGTTTGGGTATGTAAGGAAGTTTTAATGTTTGGTTTTGCTAAACAAAGGTGATAGTATGCGTTGCTTAAATTTAGGTCTACTTTTTCTGTCAGCATTTACTCCCGCATTATCTTTTTCTTGTTTTACCTTTTCAGTGAGACCACAAAAAAATAATGCTGCTCGCTGTAGAATGAAGGCTCGTTCGGGGTTTATGAGACGCAGATGGGCACAATTAATCAGCGCAAACAACTATTTAAAGGCAAACGCAGTTATTATACACATCTGAGTTGTGGAGTCCTATCTAAATTGTGTAAAACTTGCGTGTGTCGGACGTCTATGCGTGAAAGTGTTTTCGTAGATGCGCATCAATTTCTGTTTCGTTTGTAGAAACCGAACTTCCTCCGTGCTCGCTTGGTCCAAATGGGTGCCGCAAGCTAACACAGATGAAGAAACGTTCCATCATCATTTATGAAAAGCTGACATACACGCACAAGCGACTTCTTTAGTTGCGCTCAGGGCGCCCACAAAAGACATCAGTACCGTGAGTGCTCATCACTATCAAGTTTTCCTTAAGAAATATTCATCGCTGATTGCATCTAAGTGGCGTTCTAACCATTTCTTTAAAGACAAAAAGAACTACAGTTGAACCAACCACATAGCATTAGCTCTGGCAGATGCACATCCCAGTTTTACCCTATTCCTGGTAGCCGACTTTGCCAGGTATGCTGCTGGCATTGGTTCAACTTGAAGAAGAGTGATATCGGCGGCGCACCTCATCAGGCTCGCGATGCCCAGTGCGAGCAAGATGACGTCGTGGTGGCATTTGAGGCTTGCAACGAGGCCCTTGTAGCCGTTGCAGAAAGCCTCTTTCAACGAAAACGTGGGAGAAAAATCCGGGAAACCTACGCGCAAAATAAAGTCCGCAGCTTAAATCGAATGCGGAAAAAAGGATTTTTAAATCATTAGGACTGCACCACAAATCAAGTCTGCAGCGGGACCAGAGCGACGATTTTGTTCTGAGCGATTACGTGAACCTTATGCAAGATGTCAAAGAGAAGTTTGGCCTATAAGAAAGTCGACAAACACGAAAACAACTTCTTACGTTGGCTCCCTCGTCTGGGTCTTACCAAATGATAATGGAGTTTTTCGGGGCCTCCGAACGCAAAGTGCGTCAAGCTTTGAACATGAGAGCAGAGGGCTGCGTATTAGGCATCCCACCAAAGCGTAGAGGCCGCCCGGTGAGTGAAGAGGTCCAGGCGTCCATCATCAATTTTTATGAAGATGACGCTTTTTCGTACTGTCTTCCAGGAAATAAGTACATGATAAAGGGTCGTCAGAAGCGCCTCTTGCTGCTAAATCTCAAGGCAATGCATGACGAGTGGAAAAAAGTTCTGATTTAAGCTGCGGCTTCTCGACATTTGCGAGTCTCCGACCTTCACATTGTGTCTTAGGTGGAGGGAGCGGCACTCACACAGTTTGTGTGTGCATGCAGCACCAAAACTTCGAGCTAATGATGCAGGCTACGGGTTTCAAGGAAAGTGCAGAAGATTTCTAGCCACTTCTGTATGTGAACTGGGCAAAGAGGTGTGCATGCTTGGAGCGTGTGCCAAATGTCCGGGAACCAACTGTGCAGATACTTTGCTCCGCAGCGCTCCAGTTCTCGACTCGGAACAAACAGACTGCGTCCAAGTGCAACAGTGGATTGGCGGGGTGCGTTGCCGACTTGAGACAATTCCACTCACATCAGACCAGTTTTGTAATAAATGCTTAGATATGCTTAAGGAGCTGAAGGCCCGCCACTTCGTAAGCAAACAGCAGGCGTGCTATTTGCGGGAGCTGAAAAGGGAGATCGGGACACATGGGGCAATAGACCTCATGGACTGCGCCGAAAATTGTAGCTTTGTGATTCAGGACGCTCCACAATTCTACCACTGGGTGAATACTCAGGCCTCGGTACACCCTGTTGCAATTTACCTTCGTGGGCAAGAAGACACCGCCGAAATTTCTGTAAATCTTTCAGCTTTATTTCTGATTGTCTAGACCACGACACGGTGGTCGTTTCTGTATTTCAGAATGAAGTAATTAGGATCTTGAAGGAAGACTTTCCACAAATTTCAAATATTCATTACTTCTCTGACGGAGCATCATCGCAGTACAGAACAAGAATTTTGCAAACCTCTGTCAACACAAAAACGACCTCGGCAGTTGCGCTGAGTGGAACATTTTTGCAACTTCCAACGGAAAAAGTGCTGGTGATGGAGTTGGGGCACCGTGAAGCGTTTGGCAGCAAGGGCGAGCCTTCAAAGTCTCTACAACAACCAAATCATGACTTCCTATGAGTTATTTACCAGGGCCAAAAATAACAACAAAGGCATTGTGATCATTTGGGTGCAAAAAGAAATGGTTGAAGAGAAACGAATTAAGCTCGCTCCAAGATTCCGTTCAGCGGTGCCTGTCAAAGGAACAAGGAGTTTTCATTACTTCAAGCCAACATCAACTTTCAGGCTGTGAGCTGGCCTTACGTCCTACTCTTGTACAGAAGAATTCGTAGTTATAAAGACCACTTCTGCGCTGGAATATTAAGGCAGTAATCGCACTAATTAAACCAAATGAAACCAAGACATCACATCGAAAACAATTGCACATGAGCCTCTCACGGCCGCAAGGGTACGGTACCACGTGGTTCCGCCGCGCCGCGGATTGCTTCAACAGCGTATAGCTCTGGTCATATCCAGATCGGCGTCTCAGGTCTTATACTGGTGCTTGCGTCTGTCATGGCGCTGAAAAAAGTGACACTGCGAGAGGACCACACCGAACTACTAGCTGAATGGAGTATGTCCCGTCTCGGCAGCGTTAAGAAAACCTCTTCTCTCGTATACCTGTTGACTACTCAACGTTCCCATGCCTCCCTGAAGTGAAAACCTCACTTGAAAACAAGAACTCTGCGTTTCGTCTGGCCACAGTGTAGTGCTCTGTGGCGAAGAGGCGTTAAGACACGACGCAGCTTGCGGCGCAAGAGCTCAAATTCAAAAATTATTTTGTCGCTCGAAAGAAAAATTCGATTAAAATTTCAAAAAGGAAGGATATAAACCCTTCAATGTAACCCGCAATTGCTTGTATTTTTACTAGGAACACCTCAGGGTGAAATTGGCGAGTGTTCCTGGCTCAAAACGCACGTTTTTGCAAATTAAAATTTTTTAAACTTCTATGTTCGCAGTTTCGTCACCTGTACCATTTGTTATAGATACTAGACATCTAGAGAAGCAAAAAGTTTTTTGAATTTCCTAGAGGAAGTTCATTTTTTAAAAAAGACGACAAAAATGAAACATTTTCACCATTGCTTTCAATTTTTTTAAATATTTGTGCTATATAAAGCTGCGTATTCAGATTTATATCGAAAACAAGAATCTGTAGATATCACTAAAAAATTGTGGAGTGTTTTCTAAAATATTTATTATTTAATTATATATTGAGCAGTGCCTAGTTTCTTCTTGCCTTCTATAAATATTCAAATTGCCCACACCATGCGAATAAATTTTTTTCGGCAAAAATATGCCAGGCTTTGATTACGCGCATTGGGATAAGTTTCCGTGAATTTTCTTGAACTAATTGGAGATCGTCGAGTGCCACGTCTGGGACGTTTCACTTGGAATGATCCAAATACGAAATTAATTCGTCCAAAGTATACTTCGCAGCGCACTTAAAGCTGCCGTTGAAGAGTTAGTGCTCAAATCCTCGTTTCGGGAAATGACATGCTGGAGAAGTATTTAAAGTGCACTATCGTAAATACGAAATTAATTCCGCCTAAAGTATACTTCAAGCACACTAAAACCTACCGTTGAACGGTTAGTGCTAATAATAACTGGTTTTGGGGGAAATGAATGGAGCAGTACCTGTCTCATATATCGTTGGACACCTAAACTACGCCGTATATGAAGGAATAAAGGAGGCAGTGAAAGAAGAAAGGAAGAAAGAGGTGCCGTAGTGGGCGGCTCCAGAATAATTTTGACTACCTGGGCATCTTTAACGTGGACTGACATCGCACAGCACACGGGTGCCGTAGCGTTTTTGTCTCCATAATGATATGTTGGCAATATATATATAGTGTAATTTCGTAAATATTAAATTAATTCGTTCAAAGTATACTTCACGTAGTCTAACGTTCGACGGCATACCGTCTGATCAGGATGAAGCATAATAACAGGGTGAAATTTGGGTCACTGCCCTACTCAAAAACAAACGAAAAGGACGTTTCGGGTCTCGTACGGGACCCTTGTTCGCAATCTGAAGTTTGGGTCACTGACCAAGTCAAAAACAAAAGAAAAGGACGGTTCGGAAATGTCCTTTTTGTTTGTTTTTGACTTGGTCAGTGACCCAAACTTCAGACTGTGAACAAGGATCCCGTACGAGACCCGAAACGTCCTTTTCGTTTGTTTTTGACTTGGTCAGTGACCCAAACTTCACCCTGTTATTAAAGTATACTTCGCAGCACACTTGAAGCATGCCGTTTAAAACAGTTAGTGCTCGAATCCGCGGTTCGCGAAATGACATGTTTGCAATGTATTTAAAGTACACTTTCGTAAATACGAAATTAATTCGTCCAAAGTATGCTTCGCAGCATACTTCAAGCTGCCATTGAACAGTTAGTGCTCGAAATCGCGTTTTCCGGGAATGACATGTTGCCAATGTATTTAAAATGTACTTTCGTGGATATGAAATTAATTCTTCCAAAGTATACAATTCTAACGAATGAGCTGTCCGCGTAAACATATTGGCGGCACAATGCAAGCTGCCGTTGAACAAATTGGTGCTGGAAATCGCGTTTCGAAAAAGCGCATTTGAATGTTAGCATTGTATTTTAAAGTTTACTGCATTCAAAGTATACTTCAATTCCAACAATTGGGAAGTCCGCGTCAGCATATATGCAGCATATTTCAAGCTGCCTTGGAACAACCTTATGATCGAAATCACGTTTCCTCGAACACTGAAAACGCTGGCTTTTCTGTCGTTCATTCGTTTATGCTAACTTCTAGCAGGAAGGCAATCGCCACTCATTTAAATTAAGCGTGAAACGCGTGATAGCACAATATCAGAAAGGAATTCATGCGCACCTCCGCGCCCGAGCATGCCAGCAAAAAGGAACCGACTGGCAGGGCCGAACCGGCTCCCTTAGAAGCCCATGTATTTGTTGGTTGACAGTTCGACTCCTGACCGATGCCTGACGCAATTTACGACTAACAATTCGGTTTTAGGTAGACCGCAGATTCGAAAGCGACCACTCCGCCAGCTCTGCGCTAGTTTGGAGGCCCACAGTCTTTGCGCAAAAAGCGCCTTACCGGGCAAGATAATGTGCCTCCTCTCGGGGGGTATATATAAGCCAAGCCAAGTGTCGCACTTGTCGGAGCAGTTCGTGTTTGCTCATGTCACTTTCCGTCAGCATTTCCTGAGTGGCGACAGCTTTCTCTTTGAGGTCCTGTTACGTCGCTTTCCATTCTCCTACACATCTTGATCACAACGTGTTTTTTCTGAGATTGTTTGTCTCCTGATGTTTATAGCCAGTGTGGTCATTACTTCTGCTGTTAACAACATTGATCAGTATTATCATGTGAATCAGACTAGTGCACCTTTTTTAAGCCGAGCCGAAGTGAATATATTCTTCATGTATTAATATTTTATATTTTGTGCGTATTTTTAATGTAATGTGATTTATTTAATGCGTATTTTAGTATATTTTAAAGTATATTATACTAAACGGACACAAAATAAATTTTTGATGCATTTGTAAGAATGTTCAAAATATTACTCCTAGCATAATTAGAAAGCATTCTTATTGCAATTTAAGCATACAGACAAAAAACGCTATATTAATAGGAAATGAATACAATGTGTTGGAAATGCATTTTAGCACAGCCTTTTTTTGCTAGTACCCTCTTTACACGGGCAGCCTTAACCGTGGTTAAGCTTAACTGCAGTTAAGGCGTTTAAGCGCGGTTAGAGTTAACTGCTGTTCGCCACGCTTACACACAGTTTAGTCATCTCGGTTAGTGCGCCGAAACAGATCATGTGATACTCGCCTCACTGAAGTTAAAACGTCGCCCACTGAGGCCTTTTATTAACAGGGCTACGTTGAAAAGAACACATAAGAGGAAAAACGTTGTTTCTTGTGCTAAGGCATGCTTAAAAACTTTTTTTCTTTGTGCTTGTAGTTGCCGTTAGTCAGAATCTAAAGAGAAGTTCTAAACAATGGTCACAGTCGACTTCGTTGCCGACTGCGTGTTCTACTTTGGCTACTTTAGCCTCTTTTCTCCGTGACTCGGGTTGCCCCCTACTGTGACTGGTCACTGAGACTCATCACTGCTCACTGCTATCGTTTATTTTCGTGGCTTCTCTTTCACAGTGAGTGCTATTAAGGTGGCTACCCTAGTGCTGTGCTTGTGTAGTTAAGATCCTTCAGACGTCTTGTGTGTCAAGCCTATGTTGGCCCTTAGCAGGCCTGTCGCGAACGGGGGCGACGCTCAATTGTGGGCTGCGTTCGTGGCGCAGCAGATGCTAGCGCTGAGCGCTGAAATTGTCATGCCTGAAGAGACGAGGAAGTGACAACGGGGGCGGCTAAAGCTCTCTTTGTTGGCGGCGGAGCACTTGTCCGTCCGTGAGCGAAATCTCTCGGCGGAGCCGGGCCCAGATTCGTGGTATGACACCACGCTTCCGCACCTTCCGGACAGCGGACTCCGAGAAAACTTTCGGATCAACCGCGGCACATTCCGGTACATGGTGGCTGTTTGTGGAAGCATGAGCCGGCAAGATACCAATATGCAGAAAACGATTACGCTGGAGGAACGCGTGGCGATCGGCTTCTACCACCTTGCAACATCAGCAGAATAGCGGACTGCTGCCAACTTGCTTGGCGTGAGCACTGCGTCAGTTAATTTACTATTTCACGAATTCTGCAGCGTGGTTATGGAACAGTTGGAAGCACGATTTGTGCATTTCCCAAAACCAGCTGAGCTTTACGAGCACATGTGTAAATTCACAGCAGTAGTGGTTTCTCTCAAGGCGTCGGTGCAGTGGATGGCTGTCATATCGAGGTGTGCCCCCCAAAGCAAGAAGCTGCTGACTAATACAATTATAAGGGGCGGTACAGTGTCATTCTACTTGCTGTCGTCGACCACACATACAGGTTCCTATGCATGAATGTTGGGAGCCCTGGTAGGAACAATGACCCGGCATTGTTTCAGAAGTCTCGACTACCAGCTACTCAGGCTAGTGAGCTGTTCCGACAAGAAACATAACTCATTGAGGGTGCGGAAGTTGGCACAATTCTTCTTGGCGGTCAAGCTTTCCCCTTGCAGACGCACCTGATGAAGCTGTTCCCCGTCCAGGCTCCTCTGGGTTCCCCTTACAGACCTTTAACTGCCGGCTGCTGAGTGCCAGACGTTTTGTCGAAAATGCTTTTGGACGTGCCAAGGCACGCTTTAGAATGGTGCTGAAGGGCCTTGAGTGTGACATCCACTATATCAGGTATGTGATCCGTGTTGCTTGTGTGCTGTACAGCATTTGTGAGCAGCTCAGTGACCACTGTGATTCAAGCTAGTTGGGTGGGGTGCAGAGCGCTGATGAAAGGCGGCCTCAGACGGTGTGCGCAAACAACCTGGAAGAGATCGTCAGTTGTGCCCATCGGGAACGCCCTGGTCAAGCACCTTGCCTTGAGCTAGAACCCAGTCCGTGGGAAACTCAAGATTGGCTAAGAAAGACACCTCTACCAAGAGGGAACAGCCCCGAACAGAGCTACACACACATTATTGAAGGAGCAGACTCTGGGATGGGCTCACCTTAAATGGCTACCATTGCATGCACATGATGCATACTCCCTACTAGGGTGAAGGTTATGAGGGTTACAACTAGCGTAATTTTCGTAACCTACATGTGCTTCAAAAATAGGTTTGGTTTATGGAGTTTAACGTTCCAAAGCGGTTTGGGCTATGAGCGATGCGGTATTCAAGGGCTGAAGAATTTTAGACCACCTGGGGTTCATTAACGTGCACTGACATTGCACAGTACACGAGTGTCTTGCTTTACACCTCCATCGAAAAGCCGCCATCGTGGCCAGGCTTTCAGAAGATAGTCTTGCATTATATAGCTAATGTTAATAACTGGTTCTTGTTGAGCTACAAAACTAAGTGGTTTGTGCACCCTACTTGTACCCTTTATGACAAACAAACCTTAACCTACATGCAATCATTCCTAATGAATTAAAAATGAAGATTTCATTACTTCCTGTAAACAAATCTCTTTCTTCAAACTGTTTTGCTCACAGATGATAGTAAAATGGCAGCATGAGATTTCCATTTTATATGATTCAATTTAGCACTGCTGCTTATGTTGCTGTTTCATTGCCATTGTACTACCTTTTTCTTTGTTGTATTTGTGTCACATGGTCGGCGTATTGGCTGCTATCTATCACTTGATTTTGCTTGTAATTTTCATGTATAACTGGCTATCGTCTTGCCACATTGTCAATCAGCAAATTGTTGGTACCTTGTCAAGTAGTACAAGCTTTTAATCTTGCACTCCTACTTCTGAAAGCAGAAGTACTTGCTGAGGCGTTAGTTGGTTCATCATAAAGTTGAATGACTTAAAGGAACAAACACAGGAATACACAGCAGTGGCGCTTTTTCTGTTTCTGTGTCTTCCTGTGTTTGTTTCGTTGCGCCATTCAACTTTATTCTGAAAGCAGTATAGTGAACAAAATGCATTCACTATATAGACCTTTTCAATGCGGGCCCCATGGGTATCACCATATTTTTTCGCTAGGCTGTTGCATGCACCTGATGCTAGACCAGTGGAAGCGGATACCTTTGATAAAAAAAAAGCAGTTGGTATTTGCAATCATATTATAGTGAATATTTTATATCTAGTCGAAGATATAGCAATAGTTGCGAGAATTTTTTCTTTTGCTCATGAAGGTAACGAAATCATGTTGGTCACAGGTGGAAGCTTCATATTTTTGCACACATCATCAACACACAAAGCAAGCACAAAAATGTGGCGTAAAAGTGACAAAGTGGTGAGAGCTTTGAAAGACTTACAGTGTGATAAATTTCATTACATTCCCATCCCAACTCGTTAAACCAAAGTACGCTTTCTGTGAACAATTTCATGTCTATACTGTTTTGCTGTTGTCAGAATTCCCCACTGTTCTATCACTTGCCACCGAAAAAACCAGTTATGTTGCAAGATAAATGTCAGCCTTGTAGCAAACAGTTCCTGGTGAACATGCAACAGCCATTGGTTCTGAGTCGAGAAGCAAGGGCAGTGTTACTGCGAGAGCAGCAGCAATGTACTTGCAACAGACTAGTTTGATTATTGAACTTGTGTACCCCTGCAGAGTATGCACAGGCTCTGTTAATAACTAATACTCCAAGCTACCACGATAGCCAGCCAGCGCAATGCAATTCACTGTTTAAAACACAATACAAACCTTTCAGCACTAAAATACCTTTCGTCTCATCACATACTGTAATACCAAATAACTTCCAGCTGTGTTGATCACGCTTTATTGAGCGAGTCATTTTTTTCTTAATTGTCTAGAAATTTTGCAAGCAGTTGCACCATGCTTGCATTTATATTATTCGCTTCCTTCTCGAGGAGCACCATTTTCTTGCGCATTTTGTGTGCCTTGCGGTCGGCCTTTGCTGCTGCCTCGCTTTCTCCTTTATGGACGGCAACTAGCTGCTCTATAGCAGATCCTTGTCGCTTGTGGCGGCTCTTTTTGGGTTCCCTTCTTTTGGCCCTTGTGCCAGCACCGGCACTGCTGCTTGCCCCTGCAGTGGCACTGCTGCTTACGCCAGCACTGGCTGTGCTTGTGTTGCCGCTGCTGTTGCCTGTGCTATGCAGTACAGGAACTGCAGCACTGGCACTGCAAAATGGGGAGCTGACCCCAAGTAGTGACAGGTCGTCTCTTCTGCTTCCTTCAGTCAGGCTGTCCTCCCATGACAGGAGCACTTCTGAGCCGTCTGGTGCCTCTTTGACAACTGGCAGCTGCACATGATGAAACATACAAGACAGCATGTTATCATCTCAGAAAAGAGGTTAAATGTGTCCTAATGTAATGCAATCAACCCCTTCCGCAATATTTTACAAATACACAAACTTGTGATAGCCAAACTGGAAAGAAGGCAGCGGTTCAAAGTTCTGTTTTGCTGAACATAACTAGATATATCAAGATCCCAACATGAACATCAGCATTCCGTAGCCCCAACTTTCACATGAACCAATGGGCTCAGTTCAGTTTTTTCCTGAATACTGTTGCGGAGTGCAATCGCCTTCCTTTAGGTTTATGTGACTCGAAATATTTTGTGAAGGTGTTGGAGGATTTTTGTACAGCTCCTAGTGTTGGTGTTGTGATGAATGTTGGATTTTATGTCCTCTAAATGACTTGTGGCTGTTTCGGCTAATGGTTTTATGGCTTTTATAATTGTGTGCCCCTCCTGCTTGGGCCAAATTTATGGCTCGCAATATGTACAAATAAATAAATGAATGAACAGCTGAACAAGACAGCATACCAAGCTGATCAAAATCAATAACGAGCAATATGTTATACATTTGCAAGCATGTGAGGCATGGTTCACCAAGGGTAAACCGAGCTGATGAGGTTGCGTTGAACAGAAGTACATGGAAGGTGAGGTGCGAACTGTGGCACGACAAGGCCCGGCGATTTAAAGACGCAAGTGCCATTTACGCTCCCCATCGCCATTAATGCCCATGGTTGTGGGAGTAGCTTACTCTACATACCCCCCCACCCCGAGTCTGTGCAGTGGTTCCAAAGGAAGGATTGCTGGGTCAGTTGGTTCATCATTCAAGGCTTAAAAACTGCACGAAATATTGGATAATACAGAATGTAGGAATAGACAGCACTGAACCTGCGAGTGAGTGTATTTTATGTGAAATGGCAATAAATACAGAAGGCATGCACAAAGAGCTTATAGACAAAAACGCAATAAAATGCAGATATTACTTATATACTTCGAACGAAGCCAGCGCAAAAAAGGACAACAACAGAAGAGGACACGACACAAAGAATGCTTCTCTTCTGTGGTTGTCCTTTTTTACGCTGTCGTTCATTCCAAGTATGAATCACCAACTAGCCCACCACTTTGTTTTATTCAATTACTTGGACATTACAGATATCACATAGAAATTTATTATCTACTTTGCTACTTCCCTTCGTTGTCCCTGTAGAGAAACAACAGTTCGCAATAACAGCTTATGATTCAAAGGTTGCTGTGTTACTCCACTGTATTCAAGCCCAGTTGCTAATGGAATCAATGGAAGAAGGTGAGTATCTACAAGAGAGAAGGATGAAGGTGAAGCTGCATGTACACACGTGTGAAAGATGAATTGTCATACAGCACTAGCAATATTAATATATCACGCAAATAAAGGCACGGAAATTTTGGTGCGTACCATAACTTCTTACAAGAGACTTAAGTCGTATTCATGCGCACTGTGTGCCTGTACAACAAAGCGAACTTTGCTCTGGCATAGTAACATTAAATATATGGGGAGACAACCAGCTAATTACCGATATGTAGAATTGCTAGAAAAAAAAACAAGAATTTATGGTCGAGCATTGGGAGTTGCTTGGCTAGTTGCTTCAGGCTTCATGACAAAGAACAACAGCACAAGGATAAAATATAGACGTGGAGGCCAGTGCCTATGTCTTTGGGAGTGGTTTACACAACTGCTTGAGTCTGTTCTTTATTATCTATTGTTGGCCAGCATTTTATAATAAGTATAAGTTCCGCACTGAGAAATGAGCAGCAATAAAATTCTGAAGTGATCTGAACGACAGATAACAAGCAATGTTATAAATCACAAATTGCCTCTAAACTTTCCTCGACTCGCCCATCATCGTTGATGGGAAGGCAGCCGATGGAACTGGAGCTGCCAGTAGAAGATCCATGGGACACCAGGAGACCCAGTTGAAGTGCCTGTCCGTCTGAGCTGCCTGGACAAATAGAAATGATGTGAGATATTAAATGTGCTGCTAAAAAAAACATTTGAAGGTTGTCATTACAGCATTTCTCTCAGTGGATTAAGGTCCACTGTACACAATCTCAATGCAAGAACAAAATTTCATAGATAAGTGTGTAATGCATATGCTCAGGTACTGGTTAAATTAATTAATGCAATTTACATTTGCAAATTGGCTAAACTACATCCTGCTAGTTGCAGCTTTGCAATTGAAGCCACGACTGTTCATTATGGTTCAACTATTGTCATTCAAGCAAAATCTTACTTGGCTAATTTCTAGATTTATTTATTTCATATATCTTTCCCAGGCTGCACTGTGTATACTACTTCGCAAATGCTGCTAGTACACAGTGAAGGCCGGTAAAGAAATATTAAATATATCTAGAAATTCAATTAACTACATTGTTGCTCTAGCAGGTGGCCAGAAATATCGACGCGTACAGCAATGCTCTCAGCGCTGCAGCTATCAATTTGCAAATAAAAGACAGTTTTAGTTTCACGTACGTAGAGGGTTCACGTACGCAAACGTGAGAAGTCCACGTAGCCTGCACGCAAGTCGTTTGAAACCCTTGTAGTTACACGTACGCGACGCACACCGCGCATTACTCCTAGCGCCATCTACTAAGAAACACAGACACTGGTTGTAGCCTAAATCATCCAAGACAAGTCTTTAAGCCAAGCCATTCAGTCT
Source organism: Amblyomma americanum (assembly GCA_030143305.2). NCBI lineage: Eukaryota > Metazoa > Arthropoda > Arachnida > Ixodida > Ixodidae > Amblyomma > Amblyomma americanum. The sequence continues at coordinate 44,212 of JARKHS020013070.1, read as the reverse complement.
GTCCTCGTGTTTGGCTGTTTGGCTATGTTTGACTGATTTGGGGCTCTCTTAGTTCGAGATCTCGCGAGACCGTTGCTATGACGACGACCAACGCTGCTTCGTCAGGCTAACAGCTGAAAACTCGCCCTTCTGTCTGAAAGAACAAAAGCTATTAGTCGCTTGAAACCTTATGCGAGGGTAAGAATGGGCAAATCGAAGGCGAATACAACAGTTTAGAACACGATATCGCGTCGAGGGATTAGCGACGAATCTGTTATCGCTCTGAAGCGGCGGGCAGGGCGCCGCCATGTTTGTCAACGCTACGTACGCAAGCAACGCAAAGACCGCAACGTAAGAACCCGAATCTCACGTACCTACGTGAGACTCGCGCATACTCTTTGCGTTCTACGCAAGCGCACTGGTCACCCGTAAGAGCTCTACGTACGTGAAGCCTCTACGTACGTGAAACTAAAACTCTCTAATAACGAAGAACAACACGTGTGTAACGAGGAAGGCGAAGTTTGCATGCAGCGCCGTGCACGCGTCCACGAGCGAAGATTCTAAGTGCTACGTATGCTGCTCCTTCCTGAGGTCGTTACTCTCGAGTCCTTACTACCTCAACAATGCATTCTCGAGATCGTCTTCGACACCCCAGAACTGCGCGACGACGGCGAAGAGAATTGACGCGTTGCTCCAGCGACAACACATGCTACTGTCGCACATGCGAGGCTGACGTAAGCAGTTCAACGGCACTATGAAAACAGCGCCAAGAACCCGATGACACGAGCATCGTTCGGTAGAGGTCGCACTTAGCGGCATTTTTTGTTGAGGTTTTCCATTTTCAGCTTCACTTGTTTGCTGGTGTATGGGCCTTCTCCCGGCGGCAGCCCGCCGTTCAGTTCCGCTACAATCGCAGGATATATCCGAGCGTTGCGCGTGTTACCGTATCAGATCCGTATCAGGGCCGCGGTTGTTGAATCAAGCCAGATGGCACAACTCTGGGAGGACGAGTCTTTCGATGTTGCTGCTGCCACGGGCGCCGCCATCTTGTCGGTTAAGGTAGCAAACGGAGGTCGGCAAGCTCGGTTTGGGTAACTATGGTTAGGTGGCGTAACTGCAGTTTCGTCTGCCGTGTGAGCGTGGCTAACTATAGTTACGGGGAACCGTAGTTACCTTAACTGTGGTTAAGGTCGCCCGTGTAAATGCTTTATAACGGGAAGGCTATAGTGACTCTGTGAAATATTTGCGCCGTTGTCAAGACCAATCTTTTCAAAATAAATGCAGCATTTATCGATGTTTTGTTCAACGAACGTCTTCATAGGTTGTTTCGGGGTGGTAGCTCTACTAGTTGGGTTTCGAGCCTAAGAGTATGTTGATTCCACGCATAGAATCCAATATGTGGACTCCGTGTGGTTGCCATCGTAATCGAGTCTGTTGCATAATGGATTAAAATTGGTATCAAGGGGCAACGTGATGCCCGAGCACAAGTGAAAACTGGTTATGTCGATCCGGTAAATATATCCCGTCTAGTAGGCGTCAAAGTCGGGCAACTTAAACATTCGTGTAAAGTTTATGGGCCAACCGTCTGCCGCAGAATGTTTCGGGTGATGTCATATGAAGCAGCGTTTCGTGCGGCATAAACGTACTAGTTAAGTTAGAGCCTAGCTTGCCGCAGGCAGTTGAACCGGTGACAGTGGCAGTAGAACCGGTGGTAAAGTCTAGCTCACGGCAGGGATTCGAACCCGCGACATATGTTTGGTGTGTAAACTACCGATATTCGATCGCGGGCTGAGCGTCTGGTCTTTTTTAAGAGCGTTAGCTCTTATTACGTTTGTCAAGGACACCTCTGTCTACGACGAAGGTCAAATTGACCAAAACAGTTACCACGTAGCCACACTATATTTGATAACAACAGATGGCGCATAGCGCCTTAATTGATAGCAATACTTTCTATCCATCACATCCGTGCCAGTATAACGTCCTCCATCGAAGTGGATCCCCCGCCCACCGGTACCACCATTTGCATTAAATTTCAGGGCCACCCGTTTGATGTAGAATGTTCGAAATGGTGTCAAATGACCTCACATGTTCAAAGGTATAATATTATTAATTGTAATGAAGCCCAAAATACGTGTGGGATCCTCACCGACGACCTTTCCAACCCCAAACCATGCATTCTGAGAACCTTCAGATGCCATTGTGGCGGACCCATTCGTCGTAGGGAATTTCGGTTGGCGTCGAACGATTCGTCGTGTTGTGATGCACATGTTTATAAAACTTATTACCTGATATAATAAGGAAATATGCCGGATATAGCGAAGGTGGCTCTAAATCGCAATAGTGCAAAATCCATAACGCAGATGGCGCTGCTTATGTCTTAGAAGGGATGTTTCAGGATAGGAAACATCCGCGGATGTTTTGACTTGGTCTTTTCCACGTCTGCTGAGCACACCGATGTAAACACATGAAGCTCTTGTAGCCAACGCTGTTCAGTCGAACACTTAGTCAGCATTGGCGGAGAATTTTTTTTTTACTCCACTTCTATGAGTTTTAAGGGAGCTGGTGCAAATACAAGAAATTTACGTTTTTGTTTATGGGGGTTTAACGTACAAAAGCGACTGGCGACCACACGGGGTTCTTTAACCCTCACTGACATCGCACAGTACACGAACCTCTAAACCTTCGCCTCCATCGAAATGCGACCGCCGCTACCGGGTCGAACCCGTGTTTTTCTTCAGCGGAGAGCAGTCTTGACCTTCTTCAGTAACCTTGGCTCATGCTACCGACTGTCTAGTTTTGGAGCTGCTTAGCTGAGAGCCTCAAAAGGCAGTTGTCCGGACACAGATCCCCATCGCGACGCCGTGCTGCCTGGTGGCTACCGGCTAGGTGGAAACTGTTTAGAAACTTTGATCCTGAAAGAACGCCTTAATTCGGTTTAGCCGACGTTAAACACGAAAAAGAAGCACAAACCGATCCTAGCACTAATTATTCAGTAAAACATGCTACTCAGAATTATGTATTTTTACAGAGAACTGAGGACAAAGTCATGTTTACACCTATGTATGCTTTACCGCGTTTCACTCACAAATAGGATGCAGGGACATTTTGTAGCCCCGAAAGTGTAAAAAAAATGAACTGCAAGTAATATGCAATTTCATCGTGGATCACGGACGCTAGGTAACAACGGCATTCAGTCCAAAACATGGATGACGGAAAAATTTGTTTAACGCACAACAGGTGGTGCCACGAAGACTGCCGTCATCTAGGGCCTCTGAGTTGCGAACCGCTACCTCTTGCTTGTGTCCATGTCAATTACGTTTTAAGCAGGTAGCGCTTAACGACAAAGTATCCGTGACTTTTTCGCGCATTGTAGTACATGGCGCGCAGAGTTGTAATTGGTAAATAAAACTGTAGTGTCTGTTCCAGCACGCGGAGTAGTTAGGCTTGTGGCCAAGGCATTACAAAAGGACAATACATGACCTAGTGCCCCGTTCGCCACATGGTGATGCGTGGCAGAAAAATGAACAAAACAAACACAAAAAATGCCTACCTCAGCACATGGCAGGGGCGCCTGCTCTTCTTGCGTCTGCAAAAAACCTACCTGTTACAGTACTCTGTTATAAGAAAGCATTGCTCTGGTAAAATAATACTACAATTCAAATGCGACCTTCTCGAATATTCTCGAGCTAAGGCGATGATCAGCAATGGTTTCGTCAGCGCAATCGAAACGCAAGCGTCGACACAGTCAAAGGCACGAAGTGAGCGCCCGCGAAGATAAACGCAACACAACAAAGGCGGGACCCGGACCACGCCATTGAAAACGAGACCAAATGCAGGCAGCAACCTGGTCCTGAGTTTCTTGCTTGAATCAAATTTTAGGAGTGGACTACTATTAAGGGACTTGTAATGGCCCTTACGGGTCCTTATAAGAGTGAATTCAAGAACAAACTTTTTATATTTGCATTTACCCTTTTGTGTCGAGCTTTGGATCATTACGAAGTGTGTTCCTTTGCTAATCGACGGCAACGTAGCATGAATTGCATATTCATCATCAAGAACAAGTAAAATAGCAGGGCGGTATTTGCGGCTAGTTGGTTGTAAATGGTGATGGATCCAAGGCTGATACCAGTAGAAATATACATGGCGCAGAACAACAACCGCAAGACAAGCGCGCATATGACAACTGGTTTCATAAAATGGTTTATTGTTTCTGGGGGTTTAACGTCCCAAAGCGACTTAGGCTATGGGGGGCTCCAGAATTTTCGACGACCTGGGGTTCTTTAGCATGCACTGATATCGCACTGTACTTGGTCCTCTAGAATTTCGCCTTAATCGACATTAGACCGCTACGGCATGAATCGAACCCGCGTCTTTCAGGTCCGCAGCCGAGCGCCATAACCACTAAGCCACCGCGGCGGCGCTTTTAAAAGAAACTGGAAGTTCTGTTCAGTTCGCGGTACAGAACGTGTCTAAGTTTTCCTTGGATCTGTAAATACAATAAATTACGAAAAAAAATGCCCACGAGGTAGCTCAGTGGTTATGGTGCTAAGCTACCTACCCGAAATACGTGGGTTCGGTCCCTGCAGCGGCGGTCCCATATGGATGGAGGAGAAATTTCCGCGGCCCTTGTGTGTGATATGTGCCCATTAAAAAAACACCAGGTTATCCAAATTATCCGGAGACCTCCACTACAGCATCCCTCATAGTGTCAATAGCTTTGGGACGTTATACCCTTTAAAGCCAAAGCTGTGTTGTATGAAAAAATGCAATGCTGGCATTACCATTGAAAAAGCGCTCGCCTGTGACAATTTTGTCCATCTTATATCTTCTATCATGCGCAGTTGGCTGGAATTTCATAAACCTTATCTCGTCAAGATTCAACTTTAGTGGCAGCGCGCTAATGCAGCTCAATTGTGTGATAGCGATGACGCATGGCTTTGCGACATTGTGTCTTTTCCCTATTCTTGCTTGGAGTCAGTGCACTCTTTGTTCAAAATGCGGCATGCAATTTTTTCAACTTGTGTAATGATATCCTGAGATCATTATTAGCTCTGTTGTCGAGGGTTGCTTGAAGCTTTTAAAGGGCAAAAAACGATGGCGAGAATAAGGGCCACAGGTCTATTAAACCTACAATACTTCATTACGTGCATAAAATGAAAACCATATTGAAAAATACAAAATAACAAAGAGTGGATATCGTCGCCTCGGCTCCAGACTAATTAAATTCAATTAAAAGCTATGATAACATTGTTGATTAAACAAGGTCGGATGGCGCATCTTGCTAGGATTTTTTTTCGTTTGGAAGGAAGCTATCGATACCGCAAGCATGCCGATGCTCTACAAGCAGCGCCTCAGTACAGGGCCGTATGGTGTGGTGTGCAGGACAATGGCGGCCGCATGCTTGTCCGTCTAGAAGTACTTAGCCTGAGGCGAGTTACCGTGCACCGCCCGCGTATATAGTCTTGAGTTCATGTTGTCAAATAACATCCCCAGATTGTTCGGCCCTAAGGAATAAATGACGCATCTGAGGCAAACTCTTATCGACTGCTATCTTTGAGGACCACGCAGGAGCAGTGGAACGATGCTTCACTACCTGACTGCATTATGTAAGCATACGATTGTCTGCTTCAGCGTTTGATTTAAGTGCCTGAATGTTTAGGCATCTGTAATCATACCGCATTCTAGTGCGTGCACCAGCCTGGTCTTTGCGTCTTCTGACTCCCAGAAAAATAACTTATATGGTCAAGCTCCGGAATACAACTGAATTTTACAAGGTTTTCTTTCCCTCCATTTTGTGCGTTTTGCTTTCCCGCGATGCAGTTTTATGGGTAGAGGTCGTTTGCTGCAAGCTTAAAAAAGCGTGTTCTAGCTCTTTAACATTTCAGGAACCTCTGTGTACAGTGCATTCTCTTAGAAGATCCAGCGAGAATTTAATGTGAATTTCTTGAAGAGAAGCTCCACACACCACTGAGCTACCCAGAGAGTTTGTTGATCTACGGCAACGAACCCTGCAATTTATTTGTTTTCTGAAGTAATGCTTGCTTGCATTGTTCATAAGAATGCAGCTATATCAATCAGTAATAGTGCTTTAAAGAGACAGACAGCTGAATTTTTAGGCTGGAATTTTAGGTGGGAATTATGCAGTGGTTTTGAGAAAAAATGAGAAACGCTGAGAAAATTTATGCCGAGAATTTTTAGATCAGTGGACGCGGCCGTTCCTATGTATCCCAAAGGTACTGAAACCATGTCCAGCGTTCAGGATAGCGATCGCGCGTCGGCAAAACTGATGAGCCAGCCACTTTTACAGTAGCCGCCAGACAGTAACCACAGAGCTTTACAATAGAGTAGCGTGCATTATATTTTTCGCACCTGAACCTCTTACGGCACAGTAATGTACCCCTCGTCGGTGGCATTTTTAGCGCACCGCGATTACCGCTTCAAGACGGAAATGCTTAGGAGTTTTTCGCCGTTGTGTGAGACAACATCAAGCCATTACATTGGCACAGAGAAGAGAGCGTTGCTCTTCATTGAAGGAGCCGCTCGAAGGAACATAAAGTAATAATGTTATATAATATTATATTATATTATACTATAACACTGTATTACAATGGTAATATGTAATACAATGTAGTAATATGACAAACAGTTCTGAACTAAAGACTTCCACGTCACAAACTATAAGTAATTTTTTCCTGGCCGTGGTCAACGGTGTGATACGATAATGTGTAGTTTTCACTTCCAGATGCCGCACCAGCTTGCTTTTTGCAATTTTCAATGCCGCAATAAACGATATAAGATCTAAGTGAATTTACCTCAAAAAGGCACACGAGAAGGAACAGCACTAAGGATGAGCGCTACTAACCACCAAGGCTTTATTAATATTTTTCACTTATGTGCTTTTTCGAATGTTTGCAACCTTTCATACTTATTTTTTGTCTTGTCTTCAATGAAGTTCGAGTTAGTAGCGCTCGTCTTGTCTGCTGTCCCTTCTCGTGTCCCGTTTTAGCGCTAAATTTACTTCAATGAAAAACGAACTAGCACAACTTCATGCACTTGCAAATTATAAGATTATCGTTTCGTCCCTAATAAAAGGCTAGGTCTTTGCAGCATGAGACAAGATCTTTCATGCCTACCATAATGTTGCGATACATTTTAAAGAACGTTAGAGCCGAGCTAGCTAGCATGCGCGTATGACTATCACAGTGATATAATAAATCGACGACGAAAGAAGAGACTCTAGGGGCTGAGTGTGATTTGAGTTTTTCTACTGGGTCTTTGTCCAATATCAGGACCGATAGAGGGGAGAAATAAATATTGGAGAAATAAATACCTGGGAAAAAATAGACAGCGCACAAAAGAACATATCTCGCACTAGCAAATGTATACGAATGATGCCTGAATCAGTATAAATAGAGATAAAAGGCGAAATCAATGTAGGCAAGCGTGATTAAAATAAAGAAGAGCTAATAAAATCTAGAGCCATGTGGCGCCTCTTGATATAATAGTTGACACTATACACAGGAACATGATCAAAGTTCCGGAGACCTTCAGGACGTGTTATATTCAGAGAATGTTTTCCATACTGAAATAAGCTCCAGCAGCCGGCCATTACGATAATTTAATGAAGACATGAATAATCGAATTGAATATTGAAACGTTCTTAAGTGGAGAAAAAGGGAAAAATTTTCCTTAATTTTTGTTCGTACTTACTGACCTTGTGTTGAAAACCCCTACACAAAATTTACCGCGCTGGAAAGAGCTCCAGTGAATGCCGGCTCACTCTGGAAACCCTGCAAACGAGGCTGCATTAAATTGGCTCGAGGTTTGATTTGCCGGGCTCAGGACAGTGTCGATCCCGGATTCTCGAGGGAGCGGGCACACACCTCTGCAGAGCTCACGCAAATACCCCATTTGCACCGCCGGACATAACCCCTCCCCACCCCTCTCTTACGCACTCCCAACAGATCCTCTTAAGACACCTCCAGACCCGCTCTCTGTCATCCCCTCAGCTGTTATCCCACTATTTTGGCACGTCCCCTGCATGCTCCCTATGCGGTGACCCTCACGCCACGCTCTCCCACATCCTTTTCGGCTGCCCTGCTGACCCTCCCCCGCAGGGACAGCACGCCATCTCGAGCTGGGAGTACTGGGAGGTCTTGATCACGTCTGCAGACCCGACATCGCAGCTTGCTGCGGTGAATCGGGCTGCCGACGTCATGTCCCGACATGACCAACATGATGCAGTGCGAGACCACGCAGTGACCCAGGGACCCAGCAGGTTCTAAAATTCACTTGCAGCAATAAATTTTTTCCGTCCGTCCGTCCGTCCGTCCGTCTGTCTGTCTGTCTGTCTGTCTGTCTGTCTGTCTGTCTGTCTGTCTGTCTGTCTGTCTGTCTGTCTGTCTGTCTGTCTGTCTGTCTGTCTGTCTGTCTGTCTGTCTGTCTGTCTGTCTGTCTGTCTGTCTGTCTGTCTGTCTGTCTGTCTGTCTGTCTGTCTGTCTGTCTGTCTGTCTGTCTGTCTGTCTGTCTGTCTGTCTGTCTGTCTGTCTGTCTGTCTGTCTGTCTGTCTGTCTGTCTGTCTGTCTGTCTGTCTAAGTATGCATCTATGCACCTTTTTTTTTTGCTCAGATGCCTCTTGAGCGTCAATGCCTTCTGATTTGTCTAATGCACTGTGGGCTTCTATTGGCATAACTCATGTTTTGGTTTCTCTGAAAACAGCTTCTCCCATGCTTTGTTTTTCAGGGAACAAAATAGATGCAATCGCGCTCGCCTTTACGTTTGGCTGCTGCGCAAGTTAGAGTCATGTTAGGGATACCCGGACGGGAGTGTAAAGTCTGTACGCGCAACGTTTGATCTTACATTCACAATGGGACCGACCGGGTGCAGTTCAAGCAGTACAGCGAAAAGGTAGGCGAAGTGCAGCCAGGATTTTGAGTGACGCCTGTGAGGGTGCCCGTAGTGTCGCTGTTCGACCAACATCAACCGACCACACCTTTACACATTTCATAAATATTTTGTCCGAAAAGCCCTAACTACTTTTGGATCATATGGCTTTTAAGTGCAAGAGGACCGAGGGTTAAATCCTGGTGCCGCGAAATTCTCCACCTGGTTTCAAAAAAGAACTCCGCGTGTCGATAGAATTTCAGAACAAGCCATCGGGTGCGGCCTGATCTCGGTGACCATAAACCGACAGCGCACTCCATCACCAGAGCACGATTTGGCCACCACTCTGATGTAATACTTGTCCACAACCTTCTGTGAACCAACCAATTAACCCTCTGCTGCTTCGCTGAGGCTGCGGAGCAACTGACCAAGGCGGCAGTAAGACCTGTGACACAGCGGAGGGTGCTAAGAATCTCTGGCTCTGCACATGCCGCCATTGGAAACTGAACCTGGCAGCACTTAACGCTAGAACCTTACCCAGTGAGGCTAGCTGTGCACTGTTGTTCGAGGGACTAGCGAGTATTAAATGGGATGTCATACGGATTAGTGAGGTAGGGAAGACTGATGAGGCGTATACAGTACTAAGGGGCGGGCATGTACTGTGATATTGTAGATTGGCGATGTGCTATCGTGGGCGATTTTTATGCGACTGTAGGCAAGAAGCAGGCCGGAGACAAAGCTGTTGGCGGCTGTGGCTATACCTTTAGGAATTGGAGCGGGGAGTTATTAGTAAGTTCACAGAAAAATAATTTACTGTTCATGAACACCTCCTTCCGGAAATGAAATAACAGAAAGTGGACGTGGAAAAGCCACAGTGGTGAGAATAAATTGAAATAGAAAGAAAGCCTTAGGAGAAATGCAAAGGGAGAAATTAGCTGGTGAGGATCAGGAAACCGCATATGTCATGAAGGGGATCTCATGAGGGGAAATTGTGCTAGAAAAACTAAGCACCCTGTATACTGAATGCCTTATGACCTTGAGCTTTCCAGAAGCTTGGAAGAACGCTAACATTATCTTAATCGAGAAGAATGGAGACGTTAAGGCCTTGAAAAATTATAGACCGATCAGCGTATATATACTGTCCGTTGCCTACAAGGTACCTACTAAGACAATCACAAATAGAATCAGGGCGACCTTAGACATTAGCAAGGGAACAGCAGTTCACACATCACAACGAGGTTCTGGAAGTGGTAAATGAATCCGTCTACTTAGGGCAGGTAGTGAAGCTGATCTGGATCATCAGATGGAAATAATTAGAAGGATAAGAACGGGGTGCAGCGCATATGACAGGTTCTCACAGATCATGAATAGCAGGTTACCAATATCCCTCAAGAGAAAAGTGTAGGACAGCTGTATCTTAGCGGTACTCAACTGTGGGGGAGAAACGTGGAGGCTAACGAAAAGGGTTCAGTTTAATTTAAAGACAACGCAGCGAGGTATGGAAAGAAAAATGATAGGTGTAACGTTAAGAGACCGAAAGCGGGCAGAGTGTACGAGGGACCAAAAGCGGATTATTTTCAAATTAGTCGAAATCAAGAGTTAGAAATGTACTTCAGCAGGGCATGTAATGGAAAGACAATATAACTGCTGGTCATTAAGGGTAACAGAGTGGATTCCAAGAGAAGACAAGCGTAGCGGAGGCGGCAGAAGGTTAGGTGGGCGGATGAGATTAGGAAGTTTGCAGGCATAGGGTGGGAAAAGACAGGGTTAATTGGAGAGACATGGAAGAGGCCATTGCCCTGCAGTGGGTGTAGTCGGGCTTATGATGATGATAATGATGATGATGAGAACTTATGTAGATTTTCGTAGCGCATATTCCACAATCGACCATATTCGCAGTATCAATCAGGCGGTAGAGAGATGGCAGGGTATAATCGACGCCTATATATATGTAGAGCGTTCATTGATTACGAGACAAAATTTGACTCTGTGGTAACCTCAGCAGTCATGCAGGCATTGCGGAATCAGGTTGGAGAACAGTCATGATAAAATATTGGAAGACGTCAATAACGACTGCACAGTTACCATAGTCCTTCATAAAGTCAGCAGTGAAATTGCAATTGCAAAGGGTGTCGAGCAGGGAGACACAATATCGACAATGCGATTCTCTGCCTGTTTTCAGGAGGTGTTGCTAGGCCTGCATAGGGAATAGTTGGGAATAAGAGTTAATGAAGAATACCTAAGTCATTTGCGATTTCCTGATTTTTTTGTCTTGCTAAATCAATTAGCAGATGAACTGCATAGCATGATCGATGAGTTATACAAGAAGAGCGCAACGGTGGGTCTGAAAATGAACGTAAAGAAAACCAAAGTAATCTTCAACCGTCTCTCAAGGGAACAACAGTTCGCAATTGGTAGCAATGTGCTGGAAGTGGTAAGCGAATATGTCTACTTAGGGCTGAGTGACCGTTGATCCGGATCATGAAATGGGAATAACTAGAAGGATAAGCATGGAATGGAGTGCATATGACAGGTTCTCTCAGATCATCAATGACAGTTTGCCAATATGCCTCAAGAGCAAAGTGTACAACAGCTGTATCTTGCCGGTGCTCACCTATGGGGTAGACACGTTGAGGCTAACGAAAAGGGTTCAGCTTAAGTTATGGACAACGCAGCTATGGAAAGAAAAATTATAGGTGTAACATTGCGAGACCGGAAGCGGGAAGAGTCGGTGTGAGACCAAAAGCGGCTTATTGGCATCGTAGTCGAAATCAAGAGGTAGAAATATACTTCACAAGGCACGTAATGGAAAGGTAAGTTAACCGCTGGTCACTAAGGGTAACGGAGTGGATTCCAAGAGAAGGCAAGCGTAGAAGGGGTGGCAGAAAGGTAGGTTGGCGGGTGAGATTAAGAATTTTGCCGGGAAATGATTGCCGCAGCCGCAGGACAGGGTTTATCGGAGAGACATCGGAGAGTCCTTTGCCCTCCTGTGGGCGTAGTCAGACTGATAATGTATGGCGTATAAGGGCTACTAATAAGAAAAATGCGCGGTTGTGAGCACTTTTTGGACAGGACTTATACATAATCTAGCATTTTACAAATCAGAGTGGGCAATACTGAGGTGTGTAGAATTCCAATGAAAGGTAACTTCTCAATATATAGTCCTGACCAGCACGAAGTTTTCTCCAGCAGCGAAATTTCTGAGAAAAGTGGAAATCTCTCTTCTGCAGGATTAAGGTAACGTTCACGACGGTGTTTATTTGTAGTTACGTCCAAATTTATAGGCGGCGTTTACAAGCCCCCGGCAGGGTTGTTTTGAGGCGAGTTGAGTTGAAAACCGGTTTCTGGGTTTATGTAAACGCTGCCGGGTCCGGTCGGGGAGTCTACTGGACACGCCCCCTCAACTCCGCTTCAAGGGTTGGTCGGGTCCTGGCCCACTGCGCAAATTACACTTAATCCTCGTTAACGCTTGGGGAAAGCATTTTCTGCAGGCAAAACAGACGCGGGAGCCGGTATACCACTCGTGCAATCGCGCCTCGCAGTTCGTGCAACGTGAGTTGAGTCGCTCGTATCGAGTTCATCTTAAGATGATAGCCGCCGAGTTGGGTTGACCTTGCTAAGCTCGATCCCCTGACTGAACTCGCCGATGTCTGCTTTATGTAAATTATGGTATAATCTGCGTTTGCTGGCAGTCGCCGGCAAGTCGCCAGTAGCAGTAGGATTCTCTAAGATACATTCTCGTGCTAGATGACCACCGTCACTTACCGTTATGAACATCATTGCTCGCGGCTACACCAGAATGCAATTCCTTCCAGCCTGTGACGCGATCTACAGCCGCTGTATGGCGGCCCATGTGCTTTCTCCGTTTCATGTAAACTCCTGCTCCTCCAGTTCTCTTCTCCATTTCTCATCGCTGGGCTCTTCGTGTAGCGGCCGCCCAGAAAGCACGAGGGGCAGGCGCCTTGAATTTGGCGCCTTTGCAGGAAGTTTCCCTTTGATTTCACCTGAACTACATGCTTTCTGTAGAACATGTATTCAGCCGGAGGAAACTGTACTTCTAGTTCAGTCGCTTTTGAGGCGTAGCCTAAATTGCGCGTTCGTTTAGAGGCATAATAAGTGGGAATAACCTAATGCATTCCAGTGACCATACTACATCCGGATGGATACTTGTAATTTCTAAAATTCAGAAGCGGAGCTACAGACCATGGCCCTGCTAACCGAGCTGTCGCCTGAGACTAAATTTTTAAAGATCGCCACGGAAATTCGAGAACGATGGCCTTCAGTCAGAAAGAGACTGCCACTTCCTCAATGCTACTAAAACATGCGAGTGCTCCGAGAAGCACCCCGCTATTTTTCGGCGAAGAACGCTGTGGCTGCTTTCATATTTCCTAGCCTGTGCTAACTAGAGTTGTTTTTCTAGTGCACGAAAGCTGCCAGCAAATGGTAAAATCCCTATGCACTAAATGCGGCGCCCTAACACACTGCGAAAGCAGCGCAGCGGTTCACAACAAACTTATGTGCTGCCGTCGACATCTGGAGATCCGGATGCACGGTTACAGTTCTCCGTTTGCGTGCAGTCTAGTGTTCTTCTCGCGAAATAACATTCTCACACTATTTGGCATCAGTAGTCGCCGAGCACAATGATGGTTCATTGCCACAGAACATGTCACGGAGGGTCAGCCGCTTTAGGCACAGCCCTCAAAACTCTCGGAAATCTTAAGCATTTTGAGGTAAACGACTTTGCGCAAATATTTGCCGTCATCCTGTCGCTGCGTCTTTTGCCCCCGGCAACAATAGCAACACCACACCTGCTGGGTAATTAAGAAAAAAAAACAGCTTTCTTATTTAGGCAGGTTTCTTCTCCCCGTTTTCTACTATATACAAATGTGTTCGCGTGATGTAATTTCCCGTATGCAAACGTATTTTGCTGCCAGCTTTTGGGAATCTTGATGGTTCAACGCACTTAACTTTTTACAAAACAACAAGACACAACAACAGCCCTGAGTGCGAGTTCTTGTGCCTTCTGGTTCGGAAAAATGTTAAGCGCGTTGAACCATCATGAACATTTTAATAGTCCCAATTATCGCCACTTTTTGGGAACCTGTCTTAAGCCTTATGTATAGAACGAGCGTTTGTGTTCAGGAATTTGAACTGTATATAAAAGTCGATAAACATTCAATCTTAATTCAACGAAAAGCACCCTATCTTTATCCCGCACGCAGCTGATTTTGATCTAAAACTACGACCTCTAACATACCGTTTGCTTCGTGAAGTAATAGAAGGTGTCGTTGTGGAGAAGTATACAGACCAGAAATAATCAAGGTTATGTGCTAAGATACATGAATACAGGGCGATTTAGTACAATTATATAACCTCGCGTAGCGACAAAAAGTACTGAAAGTAAATGAAAGGTCGCCTGCGCCTGTTTTGAACTTTTTTATTTCCTGTGCCATTCTTCTGCGATAGCTCCGCAGATACTGAAAAATGATTAAAAACTGGAGGGAAAAAATTTAATAAGTGACCGACATATGAAGATAAATTAAACGAGTGAATACACAGAATAGTGTTGGTTTCATTATAAAGACAGGTCCCTGAAAAAGTAAATGTGGGCAAGCATACCCTGTAAAAAATTAAACAGCCAATAAAAATAAGTACTATGCGACACATCTTTCGGCCTTGCTGGAATAAAATCTTTCAAAAATAGGCTTTTGAAAAATTGGTAAATTACGTTTCAGCGTTGCGTATTTATAATCAGCGTCCTTGCGTGTGGTATCTCTCCTAAATCACACCATTTTTGTACACATCATAAAATATACGAACTGCGTCTTCTTCCGTCAATCGGAATTTGAGGGGCGTCATTGCATGAATTTGCAACATGAGAAAGCCAGCACAAAGAGGTTTCAAAAATTTAAAAGAACAAGAAGCTCTTTTTTGTTAAAGCACAGTACCAATCTCCGAAGTGCTGCTCACCGCTGTGAATGTTGACATAACCAGCTTTGCAGTTCGCTCTAAAATCTTGAATTCTATTGTGTATAATAAAAAGTTGACCAGTTATTTCAGTTAACTAGTCGTGTTTTAGTTAACTCCAACACGTCCAAATTGTCTTCCTTGCAGTGTAGTTCAAATGATCGTAACGCAGCGACGTATCTTTCACGGGTTTAAAAATAACAATCTTTAAATATTAAAAAAAAAGTTCACACATAGATTTTCAGAATAATAATCTGACAGGAATTTTACGGGAACATTTGCTTACCTAAAAGGCCACTGTAATTTCTGTTATGTTTCAAAAGTTATACTTTGCATGCGGATTACATGCCGCCGCCCCATATTAGGCAAATGAATGGCCCCATTTGTCAATGTTAGCATGTATTTCTAAAAGCACTTAGGCTCGCTCAATATCTCAAGGCGCAAAAATATTGCCGGCCGAAGATTGAAGCAAGCAAACTGTTCCACAAAACGCCCTGGGCCGAAGTCGGACGCCAAGATTAGCCCGATCATGGGGACTGACATGAAAAAAAATTGAAACTTGGTTCGTGGGGAAAGGAAATTGCGCAGTATCTGTCACACCTCGGCGGACACCTGAACCGCGTCGTAAGGGAAGGGATAAACGAGTTAGTTCAAGTAGAAAGGAAGAAGGAGGTGAAGTTGTGGAGGGCTGCGGAATAATTTCGACCATCTGGGGATCTTTAACGTGCACCCCCAAAAACCTGAAATTTATCGGCAAACGGCCTCGGGCTGACGCAAAAAACCAACTGATTGCCGGCTTTGCTTACCATCAGCCATAGTTTGTCAGTGTATGACCCAAGAAATTTCGAGCCTGTATCCAGTCGCGAAAGTCGTTTTATTAGCATGTGGTTTGCATTGAAACTGATGGTAAATTATAGTCGCTTTGTAGAAATTTAAATGGTGATTTAGCAATAACTTCGCTGATAATAATAAAATTTGGCCAAAAATTCACACCCTTTTGTTAGGGTGCCCTGATTATGTGCAAAAACACTTCAGTTTTTTATCAATAATAGAAATGCAAAAACACAAGAGAACAAAAAAGCAACGCATCGCAACATCCTGGTTGCGACACGAGGACTGCTTAAACATTAAAATACATGGGCCAACCCGCACTTCCTAGATAACGCCACGATGAAATTGAAAGAAAAAAGTTTCCTCACAGCCGTCATTCAAATATTGTCACGCGTGAATGAGGGAGATTACAGATCACAAGAAACAGTGGCGGGCTTTGATGAAAGTCCTGACCACTGCTCCAGATCGCTGTCACTTCCACTTCCTCTTTTAGAGGCGGCGCGTGCTACAGGTCAGCGCTAAGCGAACATACGGAATGCATTGCATCACTGGCTCTCCGGAAAGAAAGAGCATTGTCCTGATGCGTAACAAGTATGTTTAAAAAAAGTTCACTAGGTGAAGCATGATGTGCGCGTGAATGTCCAGCTCTACCGCTACCACTCGTAGTAAAGCTTGAGACGGACAACGTGTACTACCTCAGGGTGCAGAGATAGCCAACACTTCTGAAAGCCGTCTGGAACGACCTCATAGTTGAGGTCTCCAATTAGCCTGATCATTTTGTAGGGTCCAAATTACCGGCAGATGAGCTTTGCGCTACGTCCACGGCGGCGAATAGGAAACCAGACCCACACACGGTCACCTGAAGTGTACCGAGTATCACGGTGTCGGAGGCTATAGCATTTGGCATCTCGCCATTGTTGGTCGAGAATCCCTGCCCTGGCCAGCTGACGAGCCTCTTCAGTGAGGTGCAGGAAGGTGTGAAGATCCGCATTCGGGTCGATGTCGTCCACATGCGGTAACATGGCGTCCAGTAACGCGTCCACGTCACGGCCGTAAACGAGACGGAACGGTGGCATGTTTTTCGTTTCCTGTACGGCTGTATTGTATGCGAAGTTGACGTATGGGAGCCCTTCGTTCCAAGTTCTGTGCTGAACGTCGACATACACTGACAGCATGTCACCTAGCGTTTTGTTTAATTGTTCTGTTAAACCGTTCGTTTGAGGGTGGTAGAATGTCGTCTTTCGGTGGTTTCTATGACTGTCACGTAAAATCTGCTGTAGGAGGTCAGCCATGAATGCTCTACCCCTGTCGGTGATTAGGATCTCCGGTGCAGCGTGACGCAAAACGATCTGATGGATGAAAAATTTGCCCCGTCGATGGCTTTGGCGCTTGGCATAGGTGATGTTTCCGCGTATCGTGTCAGGTAGCCAGTTGCCACAATGACCCACTTGTTCGCCGAATAAGAAAGAAAGAAGTGGGCCCAGCATGTCTATCCCGATCTGCTGGAAAGGCCGCGATGGTGGTGCAATAGGCTTCAAGAATCCAGCTGGTTTTGTTGAGGGCACTTTGCTACGCTGACAGCCTCGGCAAGTTCTGACGTAGTGTGCAACGTCCGACTGAAGGCGGGGTCAGTAATACTCATCTTTGATCCTTGCAAGCGTGCGGGCAAAACCCCAATGTTCGGAAGTAGGTCCATCGTGTGAAGCTTGAAGTATTTCGTAACGTAGGCTAGTCGGTATGGCTATAAGGTATTGCTGATTGTTTGCGGCGAAATTTTGCAGCGATAGCTGCATTACGGTAGCATTTCGAGCCTTCAGCGTGGCGGCCGCTCTGTGGCTGCGCGCCACCTTGTGGCTGCGCCGCCACGCTGCCACGTGGTTGGACACGTGGTTCGGAGCAGCTGCCGGCGGCGCGGCGCCGTGTCTGATAACGTGGTACGTCACGTGGTTGGTCACGTGACCAAGTTCCCCTCAGCCGGCTGTAGCTATCGCGTCACGCAAGGCTTGACCAAAGCTAAACCACCGCCAATTTTTCTTCACGAGCACACCATGGCGAACGCAGAGTGACGCTATCGAGGGCTGGAAGCCTTCGGGAAAGTCGGGCGGGTACCGTTTAGAAACTCTATGAGGTGCCGAAGTTCCGGGTCGGCGTATTGTTTTTCAGCGAGGCTCGTTGCACTGATTACATTTAAGTTGATGTCGTCGTCGTAGTTACCGTCCTCCGTTGGTGCATCGACCGGGACGAGCGAGTGGCAATCGGCGTCCGAGTGCTTCCGGCTCAACTTGTACGCCACTGTCATGTAGTGTTCTTGGAGGCGCTGACTCCATCTGACAAGGCGGGCTGACGAGTCAGTCAGGGTCGCGAGCCAACACAAGGCATGATGGTCCGTAACTACAGTAAAACGTTTTCTATAAAGACAGGGTCAAAAGTTCGACGCCCCCGCGCTATCGCTAGACACTCTTTCTCATTTTCCAAGTAGCTAGCTTCAGCGTGAGCCAAAGAGCGGCTGGCGTAAGCGACGACTCGTTGTCGACTGTTGTGAATTTGAACCAGAACGGCACCCAAGCCTACGTTGCTTGTGTCAGCATGAAGCTCCGTATCTGTGTTTTCGTCGAAGTGAGCCAGAACTGGAGGTGCTTGCATGAGGGTTGAAGAGTTTCTAATGCTTGAGCTTGAGGGGCGTCCCACATGAAGGACGTGTCTGTCCTCATCAAACGGGTCAGAGACTCGATGATTCGAGCGAAATCTTTCAAAAGTGACGGTAGTTGGTACAAAATCCTACAAGGTGGCCGACTGTCTTCTGGTCTTGCGGTGGAGGGAAATTGGCAATATCTTTAGTTTGGCCTGCGTCCGGCCGAACTCCCTCGTAACTAACGGTGTGAACCGTAGCTCAGTACAAGCAAAGTGGCATTTCTTCATTTTTAACGGGAGCCCAGGAGACTTTATGGCTTACAGCACAACTTTGAGGCGTCGAAGGTGCTCCCCGAACGTCGGGGCGATCACCACCACATCATTAAGATAGACAAGGCGTGTCTGCCACTTCAGGTCTGCCAGAACGGTGTCCATCAGCCGTTGGAAGACTGCTGGTGCAGAGCACAAACCAAATGGCATTGCCTTAAACTCATACAGCCCGTCCGGGGTAATAAATGCGCGTTTTTCTCGGTCCCGTTCATATACTTCGATTTGCCAATATCCTGATTTGAAGTCCATGGATGAAAAATATTTTGCGCAGCACAGCCGATCGAGGGCATCGTCGATTCGGAGAAAAGGATGAACATCTTTTTCAATTACTTTGTTTAGGCAATGGTAATCAACACAAAAGCGCAGTGTACCATCTTTTTTCTTCACGAACACGACTGGTGCCGCCCAGGGACTAAGGGAGGGTTGTATTACGTCGTGGCGAAGAAGGTCTTTTCAGTGGAAGACACAGTTTTCAGTGGAAGTCACACGGTAAGGTGACTGCCTGAGAAGGTGCACGGCGTCATTCGTAATAATCGATGCTTGGCCAAGTGTGTTCTTCCGACGCGGTAAAATGTCGAGAAGGTATCGCCGTAGCGCTGGAGGAGATTTTCTACTTTCTCTCACTGCTGTGGTGAAAGCGCGGGGTTAATGTCGTACCGGATGTCGGGAACACCGGTGTGAACTGATGACGACACCATGGCAAGGCTGGGTGCTCGTGGAATGTCGGCGATACCATTAATGTGGGCCACAGTGGTCCCAAGGCTGATGTGTTGGTGCTCACCTCCAAAATTCGTAAGCAGTATTTCAGTTTCTCCGTTTTTGAGGCAAACGACCCTTCTGGGGACAGCAAAGCAGTGGTCGAAAGCATATTGTATTTTATTTAGACGACTACTTCAAACTTCTGCGGCGTCTTCGCGCCGACGGGTACCACAACGCTCGAACGGGGCGAAATACTGGCGTCATCAAGGATGTAAAGAGTCGCGGGACGTACGGAATCACTGCGGATTGAGATGTCTGTGGAGAAGGTCACTGACTTCGAATTAAGGTCAATGATCGCGCTATTTTCTGTTGAGTACGACAGAAACGAGGACACTGGTCGAGTACGAGGAAGGTGGCCAGGTACGTTTCATCTTTGATGGTCACTCGTGACGTGCACTTGCCAGCTGGGGTGATCAAACCCCGGCAGTGCGAAGCTGTGGGCCCGTACAATGTGTGGTCGCCTGTTTGAGAGTCGCGGAAAAAGGTCCACTGATTACCGAGTAGTCGGCGCCGGTGTCCACAAGTGTAGTGACGTCGGCATCGTCGATTTAAATATTCAGATGAGCAGTTGTAGCCGTCGGTGTATAGGAACGTCGCGGAATCCGCTCACGGCTGCGTTTCGGCGCCAGACGGTTTCGTTGAGCTGGAGAATTGATGCGGCGAGGCGTATTATCAAGCTGGTGATCGTCGGTGCGTCGCAGAATTGGTCGGTCATGCCTGTGCAGCGGTAGAGGATCTTGGAGGTGTCGCCGGTGAGCGACCTTCCCCCCAAAGGTTGCCGCTTCTAGTTTTCCCGACGGGAACTCGGAGACCTTCCGCGCGAAATGTCTGCGGAAGAAGTTTGCGGAGACTTCGTTACGCTGCTCGCGGTGACGTAGGCCGGTGAAGAATACGCCAGTATGGTCATTTAAGAATGACCAACGTGACGCAACTTGCTTCCATGGAAGCGTGCTGTGCACATTGCACAGGGCACAGATTGTAACGCCATTAATAGCCACAGCATAGCAAAACGTGTGACCAACGTTGAGGTTTTTCTGTTCTTATGCTGTCTAAGCAGAAAAGTAATGCGGATGTGTAATGAGCTGGGAGAGTGCGGTGCGCGTGACTGAGCTGCACGTTGGGTGAATAGCGGCGCCATGACACCATACAGTTTGTTTCCCACACTGGAAGCTTCTTCCTCAATCTCTTCTCACCTGCCTTAAATATGACGTCGCAGGGCAAATAGTATGGATGCGACATTATTTCTTACAAATTTCGTCCCCTCCTAGATTTAAAAGACTAAAGCAAATAGCATGAAAGTCGCGCTTGCGCTTCGTTTAAATTTCAACGTTGTGCTCTAATCACACCGTTCCTATCATTGACTTAAAGTAGATAGATTTGCATTAGTTCTTTTCTTTTGTCAATAGTTTTCCTGTAACACAGGATCAAATTTTTTAGGATTGTAATTCACCAGAGTTTAACTGAGAACTGCTCTTTGAAACCGTTAAGTGGCTCTTTCAACGTCATATCCGCAAAGAACTGTCTTCAATAAACTGCACCTTGCGACGGCGGGAGCCGACGAGTCACGTGATCAGGATTGCAACGTTAAATAAGTAATATTTCTAATATAAATACACTAATAACATAACTAATGAGTGTAATTAGGTACCGCCTAGAATAATTAATGCTATTAGTGTGCCACTGAGTGTGACGTTATAACAAGACACGTGAAAGCGGTGCATTATGGCATCACAAGTCACATGCCTACGGCTTACTGTGGTGACATAGCAAGTGCCTACCCAGCCACTAATTCAAGAAGCAGACTACATCACAGCGATGGCACCACTGTCTGACATCAAGTGGCAGAATTCCGGACTACACGAGCGCCAAAGTTTTCAACAACCGTTCTTCGTACAGCATTCCGGATGGTGTCATAACATTTCTGTTAGCATGTGGTCTACATGCTTTAATCAGGTTGGTGGCTAGATTACGACCGGGGTTCGAACAGACGACACATTTTCCTTCATTTGCGTGCTTTAAGGGGCAGTTGAGGTGTCCACAGAGATGTCAATTTGTGCGAGTTATTTCACCCTTTTATTTCCTTAAAATCCTTTCCTTTCATCAAAAAACATGCTATTCCATTTCTTCTGGTAAGCAGACTTATGTGCCTGCAGAATTTTCTATTCGGCGGAAATGTGTAAAAAATTGATCAGAGATATTGCGATGGTCTGGTAGATCTCGAAAAGGGTTGTTGACTGAGAGGATGCCGACATCTGGAAAACACCATCAGTTCTTTGCAGTGCGTGATAATGGATACAATTCGGTTTCAGCGGCCTTCGCATTCTGGTAGGAAAACTTGGTGCTTACGGCCAGGATCGGAAGAGATGGGCTACTCCATCATTCTCCCCCAACCATTGAACGCGGCTGCCTGCTCAATTTTATAATCTATGGTTTAATTTCAGAGCCTGGAAGTTAATAAAATGGTGATTTTTGAGTCACCATTACATATTTTCCTTATACTCGTTCAGTCAGGAATCATAACCCACAGTTCTGCCTCTGATTTTGATCTTTACCAGTCACGAACAGATGATTTCTTGCAAGTGTCATGATCCTAACAGATAACCTGGCCGCCAGCCTATGCCACTCTAGTGTTTTATGTCTTCATTTACCACTGCAAGAATAATGGAGCAGCTTCCCAAAAACTAAGCGGCGCAGGCATCATTCATCCGTTAGCATATCCATAGCATTATATGAAGGTAAATTATTGCTCGCAGACAGGGCTAAATTGATGTTGCTGCCCCACATACACTGCACTTGAAGAGGGCTTGCGTCATTTTTTGAGAATACTGGAAGTTGTAAGCAGCAGCTGGGTCAAAACCGCAATATTTTGAGGAGATAATAAAATCCTCGTAAGTACTGGATATATTATCTTTTTCTTTGGTCTATTAATTAAAGAATAACCTTGAGTTAAGGATTATTTTCATTCTAAAATAGCAACACTTGTGCTACTCAAATGGGTAATATTGCTCCTGTTCATTGCTCTATTATGTTGAAACTGCACACGCAAGCGTTCATTTACTTTGCCGGGCAGTTCCTCTGCTGCATAGTGCAATAAGTAACCTAGAGGTAACAGGACTTTCTCGCCCTGTGTTATCAGCTTCATCTGTTTTTTTTTTTCCAGCACAAGACGTGTGTTGTTTTCCGGTAAAGAATAGCTCTGGATGCGTGCGTTTGCAAAAGAAATCGAAAATTTATTGTCGCAATTTTCTGTTCTATATAGATGATATCATTGTTGTATATAAAGCGTTGTCTCATTGTACGTGTTCGTTTTAACAGCCGGTGACTCCAAAAGTATTAAAATGTCAATTTAAATCTATATTTTTAGTATGAGTTGAGATTAAAAGTTTAGGCCCTGACTGATGCGTGGAGCCGACAATGTATTTCCTGCTTTTTCATTGAAAGTAAATTTAGCACTTGCGTCTGCTAACAACAGGAATGGTGCCTCTTATTTATAAAATATTCCTTTTCCTATTTTGGAGAGTTGCACGTAAAGCTTGCATCAACTACACTTATTCATGCAGTTTATTGGCATAGAAATGTAAGCTTAATTTTCAGCACTGTACAGCTCTTCATGATGTGGAGAATATAGCTATGAGTGAAATGTTAGAGTCGAATAAAAATTTATGTAAATTTTGAATCCCTCGGTTAATGCGGACCAGCGAAAGAAAGGGTAAAGGATTTGGTTTATAGGATTTAACGTTCCAAAGCGCCTCAGGTTACGAGGGACGCTGTAGTGAAGGGCTCCGGGAATTTCGACCACCTGGGGTTCTTTAACGTGCACTGACATCGCACAGCACACGGGCCTCTAGAATTTCGCCTCCATCGAAATTCATCCACCGCGGCCGGGTCAAACTCGCGTCTTTCGGATAAGCAGTCGAGCGCCATAACCACTCAGCCACTAGGGCGGCTCTAAAGGCAAAAGATTAGTGGCAGAAATTCATTATCATTGGAGGAAGCATATAGAACAGAAAAGTCCCTCTTCCTGTTGGCTGTCGAAGGGTGCCGGTGATTACCTTGCAGGCGCGCACTGCTCCCTGCTCTGAATGCGAGCGATGCCCTACCAGCGCCGTATAGTTGACGGAATAAACTAATGCTTTCCGTAAACCCACTGATTTTGTGTAGTCGTCCAGCGAAGACCGCCGTGAAAAGAGTATGGTGCGATCACTCAGGTGATTATCGGATCATTTTCGTTCCATGCCTTTACTTCGATTGCAAACAGTGCATTGGACGGCGCAAAAAATTATAGAGCAGGCAGAGCAATATGTGGTGACTTGAAAAAGTGCCTCAATAAGGGAAGTGCTCATTAGTTCCTTTGACGGGAGAAATCAAAAACTTCACCATATTCAGTTACTCGTTTTGAACCATTAGGCGATGGGCAGAAATCGCATGGCAGCCGTGCAGAGACTCCTAAACACTCTTCCATGCCTGTGACCTACCGCTAATCCGCTTATCCTGCTGTGACTTTGTGTAGTGACTTTAATTTCCTGCAACTGTCTTTTCTCCTTCATCTTTTTCTGCCCTCAACCCTTTACCCCCCTGCAGTGTAGCATCATCATTATCATCATCATCAACCGTATTACCCCTACTGCAGGGCAAAGGCCTCTCCCATGTCTTTCCAAAAAACCCTGTCCTTTGCCAGCTGCATCCACCCTTTGCCTGCAAACTTTTTAATCTCATCCGCCCACTTAACCTTCTGCCACCCCCTGCTACGCTTACTTTCTCTTGAAATCCATTCTGTTACCCTTAAGGACCAGCGGTTATCTTGCCTTCGCATAACATTCCTGCCCAAGCCCATTTCTATCTCTTGATTTCGACAAGGATGTCATTAACTCGTGGTTGTTCCCTCACCCACTCTGCCCGCTTCCGGTCTCTCAACGTTACACCTATCATTTTTCTCTCTATGGCTCGCTGCGTTGTCCTTAACTTAAGCTGAACTCTTTTCGTTAGCCTCCACGTTTCTGCCCTGTAGGTGAGTACCGGTAAGATAAAGCGGAGAGAACAAACAAAAGGCTGTGAAGGCACAGGCTGTCTGGTGACTAAGACCTGGTGCCCTGAGAGTGGTGCAGCGCACTGCATTCGCTGCAGATATGCGGAGTGGGTGAATGTCTGGGCACAGATATTGTCGGTCTTCCAACATATGGAACCAGTTGTCGAGCTTTCATTCCTTTGGTCTCAAGACATTGCAACACTGGTCGCGGTAAAATATTCCGGCGCAGAATACGCTATTATGATCATGATCGAATGACCAACGTGATGCAACTTGCACCCATGACAGCGCCGTGTGTGCATGTCACACGGGCACATCAATTGTGGTGACGATAAATGACGCAGCAAAGCAAAATTTCTGAGATACGTGGGGAGGTTTGTCAGTGCTAATCTTTCCGCAGCAGAAAATTTGGGATTTTTTAATGTACTGAAAGAGTATGGTACTTCCGACTGAGCAATTTGGTGGGTTTATTTAATAACGGCGGCACTGGGACCATATAGTTTGTTTCCATCACCATGGTGGCTTCTTTCCCAATCTCTGCTTACTTTCCTTTCAACTGGCGTCAGAGCGCAAATAAAATGAATGCGGTATTATTTCTTACCAACTTCGTCACCTCCTAGCACTGGAAAAGTAAAGTGAAAACATTGCTAGTCACGGTCAATTGCCGTTTAACTTGCAAATTTGTCCTCCATTAACTATGGGGTAAACCTCCAGAGGAGTTTAACTGAGAAGGACTTATTTTTAGGCGGAAATGTGTGAAAAAGTGGTTACTTGATTGCCGCCGAAAATTGAAGTTGGTTGACAGGATCCCAGCATCCGGGATAAACCCTTAAGTTGCTTTCAATGGGGAATCACTGACACTTTCGGTTGTAGCGGTGTTCGGATTCTGGCCAAGAAACCCTATTCCTATGGCTAGGACCCGATAAGTTGGGCCGCTCTATCATTCCTATCCGACCATAGATCATGGCTGCCTTTTCGATTATAGCGTTGATAAATGAATTTCAGCAGCTGGAAGTTTTTTGAAATTCAAGAGAGAGAGAGACAGCGAAACAAAAGAACGGAAAGGCAGGGAGGCTAACTACGCGATTCCTAGGAGGCTACCGTACACGTTGAGAGGGGAACCAAGCGGGAAAAAAGGAAAGAGCGGCAACTAAATGAAATGTTCACTCACTTGCGATTAGGCATTTTTTTTCTACCTTTCTACTCGAACAGTCAGGATTCCTGACCTGCTGCTTCACATGTGGTTTTACTCTTTACTTACGACGGCAAGATGGTTTCGTGCAGGTGTGAAAAAACCAAAAATATCAGCAGGCCAGGAGCCTACGCCACGCTAGTTATTTATATCTTCCTTCACCACTGCAAGAACAAAACAGCAACCGCTGAGAAACTAAGCAAAGCCCTCCTCATTCACTATTTAGCATCTACATAGCATTATTTGAAGGTAAATTATTGCTCACCGGGAAGGCTAAATTGATGGGAAGAAATATCTCTGTATTGTCCGACACGTAGTACGCCTGAACAGATCCTGAGACATTTTTTGATAATCCTCGAAGGTGTAAGCAGCAGCTGAGTACACCTACATTATTTCCGGGAGACATTAAAATATTCGTAAGTGCTGACTATATTATCTTTTCTCTTTGGTTTTTGAATTTCAGATGTACGCTTATTTATTCTTATTCTCAAAGTAGCGTCACCTGTAGCAACGAAATGCGTAATGCCGCTCCTGGTCATTACTGCATTCCGTTTCAAGAGCTGTACACGCGAATAGGACTTGCTGGCTGTGGCTCTGCCGCCTGTCGTAAAAAGAAACGTACCTGTAAGGGTTGCCTATCGCACTCTGTTACCGGCTTCACCTGCTTTTTGGCCAGGATGAAAATAAGTATTGATTGCCGTATATTATTAGCCTGTGTGCAGACATTTGTAAAAGGAGGCGAAAGCCTATCGCCGGCGTTTTAGGTTCAGTAATACATTACAATTGGCATCGTAATATCATGAGCGTTGCCGTGCTTTAGGTGTTCGTTTTAGCTGCCTGAGATTAAATAACGTATGTTAAGGTCAATTTTAATATAGTATTGCTGTTGTATTAGTTGAGATGACAAGATTTGTTATGACTGATGCACGGAGGTGACGCAGTCTTTTCTGATTTGTCATTAACATTAAATTTATATATTGCGTCTGGTAGAAACACCTAAGCTATGTGTTGCTTATGAATTATTCCCTTTAATTATGGGGACAGTTGTTCCTAAAGCGTTGCATCAACTCTTCTCATTCATGCCGGTTGTTGAGATAGAAATTTTTTTCAATTGTACGTGCTCTAGAGCACTTCACACAGTGGGGAATGTGTTATGCGTCCAATGTTAGCGTCGATAAATTTTTATGTATATTGTGGATCAGTCGTTTATTACGGGATTTCCAAACAGGAATAGAAAAAGAAAACAGTGGCAGTAGTTCATCACCCTCGGTAAAAGTCCGCGGCTCCGTATAGTGCCGCTGCCTGTGTCTGCCCATGTGTGCTGGTGGTCGCCTTATGGATGGGTACCGCACGCTGCAGAAGGACGGTAGATTGGGCAAGTTAGTGTTGCATGGTGACAAGAAAATTCAAAAATCGCTAGACAACAGGACCAGAAAGACGAGGCGATTCCTCCGCTTTCTATTCCTGTTGTCTAGCTGTGTTTGAATTTTCTTGTCACCACTCGCTGCTCTGAATGCGGACAGTGCCCTTCAGGCGCCGTATAATTTAAGAAATGAACTACCGCTCCTCGTACACACACCGATTTCTGTACATCCGTAAAGGGAGCTGCATGCATCAGTTCCCTTTACTGTAGAAATAGAAAAGCTTCCTCTCATTTTCAATTACCTGTTCTAGATCATTTGCCAGTGTGGGAGAAATCGCCTGGTTGCTGGGCGGAGCCTGGCTAGCTGTCTTCTAATCCTTGGAACTTCATCTAATCCTAATCAGTCAGGAAACAACATACTCGAGCACTTTCCCGAATTTTAAATGGTAACATGAGTAATACAGTGACTGACAGCGCCAAATGCCTCAATCACGGGAGGCGAAAAGATGATCTATTATACAGTATACCTACTCCGTGATCATTTATTTTTTTATTTATTTATTTATTATACCCTCAGGGCCACTACGGCATTATTGAGGGGAGTGGTTACAAGAAGTGAAATAAATTTAATAAACTCGAGTTAATGAAACAGGCAAGGTATAAACATGACTTCTACATATACATTGTTAGCTAAGGCTTTGAGGAGAAAATAAAGATAAAATAAAAAATGTATCCTAGTTATACAATGTTAGCGAGAACGTTCTTGAATAATTGATTATCGGTGATGGTGGCCGTCGAAGAAGAAAGGTGATTCCACTCATTCGATGTGCGTGGTACGAATGACTGAAAAAAGTTTTTGTTCTGCAGAAAGGGATGCCAACCTTATGAATGTGGTCAAGTCTCGGCGATACGTACTCAGGTGGTGAGATAACTTCGGTACGAAACTGCGGGTGATAGAATAATTTGTGAAAAAGGCACAGACGAAACATTTTGCGACGTGATGACAGGGATGATAAGTTAAGGCTAGATTTCATGGCACTGATACTTGCTGTTCTGGTATAGTTAGAATGAAGCGAATAGAATTATTTTGAACCATTTCTAATGCCTGTGTTAGGTTTGATTGGCCTGGATCCCAAATTGACGCGGCGTACTCAACCTTGGGCCGTATTAGAGTTTTATAAAGGAGTAATTTTAAAGAGGAAGGTGCTTGTGAAAAGTTGCGTCGTAACTATCCAAGCATTCGGTGAGCGCTGGATGTTATATACGCGATGTGAACGTTCTATGTTAGGTCGGAGGTGATGTGAAGGCCGAGATACTTGTAGGTAGTTACCGGCAGACGAGCTTTGCACTACGTCCACGTCGGCGAATGGGAAAACAGACCCACACATGGTCTCCTGATGTGTACCGAGTATCACGGCGTCGGAGGTTATAGCATTGGTCATCTCCCCATTGTTGGTCGAGAATCCGCGCTCTGGCCAGCTGACGAGCCTCTTCAGAGAGGTGCAGGAAGGTGTGAAGATCCGCATTCGGGTCGATGTCGTCCACATGCGGTAACATGGCGTCCAGTAACGCGTCCACGTCGCGGCCGTAAACGAGACGGAACGGTGGCATGTTTTTCGTTTCCTGTACGGCTGTATTGTATGCGAAGTGGACGTATGGGAGCCCTTCGTTACAAGTTCTGTGCTGAACGTCGACATACACTGACAGCATGTCACCTAGCGTTTTGTTTATTCGTTCTGTTAAACCGTTCGTTTGAGGGTGGTAGGATGTCGTCTTTCGGTGGTTTCTATGACTGTCACGTAAAATCTGCTGTAGGAGGTCAGCCATGAATGCTCTACCCCTGTCGGTGATTAGGATCTCCGGTGCAGCGTGACGCAAAACGATCTGATGGATGAAAAATTTGCCCCGTCGATGGCTTTGGCGCTTGGCATAGGTGATGTTTCCGCGTATCGTGTCAGGTAGCCAGTTGCCACAATGACCCACTTGTTCGCCTAATAAGAAAGAAAGAAGTGGGCCCAGCATGTCCATCCCGATCTGCTGGAAAGGCCGCGATGGTGGTGCTATAGGCTTCAATAATCCAGCTGGTTTTGTTGAGGGCACTTTGCTACGCTGACAGCCTCGGCAAGTTCTGACGTAGTGTGCAACGTCTGACTGAAGGCGGGGTCAGTAATACTCATCTTTGATCCTTGCAAGCGTGCGGGCAAAACCCCAATGTTCAGAAGTAGGTCCATCGTGTGAAGCTTGAAGTATTTCGTAACGTAGGCTAGTCGGTATGGCTATAAGGTATTGCTGATTGTTTGCGGCGAAATTTTGCAGCGATAGCTGCATTACGGTAGCATTTCGAGCCTTCAGCGTGGCGGCCGCTCTGTGGCTGCGGGCCACCTTGTGGCTGCGCCGCCACGCTGCCACGTGGTTGGACACGTGGTTCGGAGCCGCTGCCGGCGGCGCGTCGCCGTGTCTGATAACGTGGTACGTCACGTGGTTGGTCACGTGACCAAGTTCCCCTCAGCCGGCTGTAGCTATCGTGTCACGCAAGGCTTGACCAAAGCTAAACGACCGCCAATTTTTCTTCACGAGCACACCATGGCGAACGCAGAGTGACGCTATCGAGCGCTGGTAGCCTTCGGGAAAGTCGGGCGGGTACCGTTTAGAAACTCTATGAGGTGCCGAAGTTCCGGGTCGGCGTATTGTTTTTCAGCGAGGCTCGTTGCACTGATTACATTTAAGTTGATGTCGTCGTCGTAGTTACCGTCCTCCGTTGGTGCATCGACCGGGACGAGCGAGTGGCAATCGGCGTCCGAGTGCTTCCGGCTCAACTTGTACGCCACTGTCATGTAGTGTCCTTGGAGGCGCTGACTCCATCTGACAAGGCGGGCTTACGAGTCAGTCAGGGTCGCGAGCCAACACAAGGCATGATGGTCCGTAACTACAGTAAAACGTTTTCTATAAAGACAGGGTCAAAATTTCGACGCCCCCCACGCTATCGCTAGACACTCTTTCTCATTTGCCAAGTAGCTAGCTTCAGCGTGAGCCAAAGAGCGGCTGGCGTAAGCGTCGACTCGTTGTCGACTGTTGTGAATTTGAACCAGAACGGCACCCAAGCCTACGTTGCTTGTGTCAGCATGAAGCTCCGTATCTGTGTTTTCGTCGAAGTGAGCCAGAACTGGAGGTGCTTGCATGAGGGTTGAAGAGTTTCTAATGCTTGAGCTTGAGGGGCGTCCCACATGAAGGACGTGTCTGTCCTCATCAAACGGGTCAGAGACTCGATGATTCGAGCGAAATCTTTCAAAAGTGACGGTAGTTGGTACAAAATCCTACAAGGTGGCCGACTGTCTTCTGGTCTTGCGGTGGAGGGAAATTGGCAATATCTTTAGTTTGGCCTGCGTCCGGCCGAACTCCCTCGTAACTAACGGTGTGAACCGTAGCTCAGTACAAGCAAAGTGGCATTTCTTCATTTTTAACGGGAGCCCAGGAGACTTTATGGCTTACAGCACAACTTTGAGGCGTCGAAGGTGCTCCCCGAACGTCGGGGCGATGACCACCACATGATAGACAAGGCGTGTCTGCCACTTCAGGTCTGCCAGAACGGTGTCCATCAGCCGTTGGAAGACTGCTGGTGCAGAGCACAAACCAAATGGCATTGCCTTAAACTCATACAGCCCGTCCGGGGTAATAAATGCGCTTTTT
Organism: Amblyomma americanum; assembly: GCA_030143305.2. NCBI lineage: Eukaryota > Metazoa > Arthropoda > Arachnida > Ixodida > Ixodidae > Amblyomma > Amblyomma americanum. Next base: position 13,564 of record JARKHS020013070.1, on the reverse strand, counting down.
TCTCGGTCCCGTTCATATACTTCGATTTGCCAATATCCTGATTTGAAGTCCATGGATGAAAAATATTTTGCGCAGCACAGCCGATCGAGGGCATCGTCGATTCGGAGAAAAGGATGAACATCTTTTTCAATTACTTTGTTTAGGCAACGGTAATCAACACAAAAGCGCAGTGTACCATCTTTTTTCTTCACGAACACGACTGGTGCCGCCCAGGGACTAAGGGAGGGTTGTATTACGTCGTGGCGAAGAAGGTCTTTTCAGTGGAAGACACAGTTTTCAGTGGAAGTCACACGGTAAGGTGACTGCCTGAGAAGGTGCACGGCGTCATTCGTAATAATCGATGCTTGGCCAAGTGTGTTCTTCCGACGCGGGAAAATGTCGAGAAGGTATCGCCGTAGCGCTGGAGGAGATTTTCTACTTGCTCTCACTGCTGTGGTGAAAGCGCGGGGTTAATGTCGTACCGGATGTCGGGAACACCGGTGTGAACTGATGACGACACCATGGCAAGGCTGGGTGCTCGTGGAATGTCGGCGATACCATTAATGTGGGCCACAGTGGTCCCAAGGCTGAGATGTTGGTGCTCACCTCCAAAATTCGTAAGCAGTATTTCAGTTTCTTCGTTTTTGAGGCGAACGACCCTTCTGGGGACAGCAAAGCAGTGGTCGAAAGCATATTGTATTTTATTTAGACGACTACATCAAACTTCTGCGGCGTCTTCGCGCCGACGGGTACCACAACGCTCGAACGGGGCGAAATAGTGGCGTCATCAAGGATGTACAGAGTCGCGGGACGTACGGAATCACTGCGGATTGAGTTGTCTGTGGAGAAGGTCACTGACTTTGAATTAAGGTCAATGATCGCGCTATTTTCTGTTGAGTACGACAGAAACGAGGACACTGGTCGAGTACGAGGAAGGTGGCCAGGTACGTTTCATCTTTGATGGTCACTCGTGACGTGCACTTGCCAGCTGAGGGGATCAAACCCCGGCAGTGCGAAGCTGTGGGCCCGTACAATGTGTGGTCGCCTGTTTGAGAGTCGCGGCAAAAGGTCCACTGATTACCGAGTAGTCGGCGCCGGTGTTCACAAGTGTGGTGACGTCGGCATCGTCGATTTAAATATTCAGATGAGCAGTTGTAGCCGTCGGTGTATAGGAACGTTGCGGAATCCGCTCACGGCTGCGTTTCGCGCCAGACGTTTCGTTGAGCTGGAGAATTGATGCGGCGAGGCGTATTATCAAGCTGGTGATCGTCGGTGCGTCGCAGAATTGGTCGGTCATGCCTGTGCAGCGGTAGAGGATCTTGGAGGTGCCGCCGGTGAGCGACCTTCCCCCCAAAGGTTGCCGCTTCTAGTTTTCCCGACGGGAACTCGGAGACCTTCCGCGCGAAATGTCTGCGGAAGAAGTTTGCGGAGAACTTCGTTACGCTGCTCGCGGTGACGTAGGCCGGTGAAGAATACGCCAGTATGGTCATTTAAGAATGACCAACGTGACGCAACTTGCTTCCATGGAAGCGTGCTGTGCACATTGCACAGGGCACAGATTGTAACGCCATTAATAGCCACAGCATAGCAAAACCTGTGACCAACGTTGAGGTTTTTCTGTTCTTATGCTGTCTAAGCAGAAAAGTAATGCGGATGTGTAATGAGTTGGGAGAGTGCGGTGCGCGTGACTGAGCTGCACGTTGGGTGAATAGCGGCGCCATGACACCATACAGTTTGTTTCCCCCACTGGAAGCTTCTTCCTCAATCTCTTCTCACCTGCCTTAAATATGACGTCGCAGGGCAAATAGTATGGATGCGACATTATTTCTTACAAATTTCGTCCCCTCCTAGATTTAAAAGACTAAAGCAAATAGCATGAAAGTCGCGCTTGCACTTCGTTTAAATTTCAACGTTGTGCTCTAATCACACCGTTCCTATCATTGTCTTAAAGTAGATAGATTTGCATTAGTTCTTTTCTTTTGTCAATAGTTTTCCTGTAACACAGGATCAAATTTTTTAGGATTGTAATTCACCAGAGTTTAACTGAGAACTGCTCTTTGAAACCGTTAAGTGGCTGTTTCAACGTTATATCCGCAAAGAACTGTCTTCAATAAATTGCACCTTGTGACGGCGGGAGCCGACGAGTCACGTGATCAGGATTGCAACGTTAAATAAGTAATATTTCTAAATTAAATACACTAATAACATAACTAATGAGTGTAATTAGGTACCGCCTAGAATAATTAATGCTATTAGTGTGTCACTGATTGTGACGTTATAACAAGACACGTGAAAGCGGTGCATTATGGCATCGCAAGTCACATGCCTACGGCTTACTGTGGTGTCATAGCAAGTGCCTACCCAGATACTAATTCAAGAAGCAGACTAAATCACAGCGATGCACCACTGGCTGACATCAAGTGGCAGGATTCCCGACTACACGAGAGCCAATGTTTTCAACAACCGTTCTTCGTACAGCATTCCGGATGGTGTCATAGCATTTCTGTTAGCATGTGGTCTACATGCTTTAATCAGGTTGGTGGCTAGATTACGACAGGGGTTCGAACCAACGACACATTTTCCTTCATTTGCGTGCTTTAGGGGCAGTTGAGGTGTCCACAGATATTGTCAATTTGTGCGAGTTATGTCACCCTTTTATTTCCTAAAAATCCTTTTCTTTGATCAAAAAACATGCTATTCCATTTCTTCTGGTAAGCAGGCTTATGTGCCTGCAGAATTTTTTATTCGACGGAAATGTGTAAAAAATTGATCAGAGATATTGCGATGGTCTGGTAGATCTCGAAAAGTGTTGTTGACTGAGAGGATGCCGACATCTGGAAAACACTATCAGTTCTTTGCAGTGCGTGATAATGGATACAATTCGGTCTCAGCGGCCTTCGAATTCTGGTAGGAAAACTTGGTGCTTACGGCCAGGATCGGAAGAGATGGGCTACTCCATCATTCTCCCCCAACCATTGAACGCGGCTGCCTGCTCAATTTTATAAGCTATGGTTTAATTTCAGAGCCTGGAAGTTAATAAAATGGTGATTTTTGAGTCACGATTACTTCTTTCACTTATACTCGTTCAGTCAGGAATCATAACCCACAGTTCTGCCTCTGATTTTGATCTTTACCAGTCACGAACAGATGATTTCTTGCAAGTGTCATGATCCTAACAGATAACCAGGCCGCCAGCCTATGCCACTCTAGTGTTTTATGCCTTCATTTACCACTGCAAGAATAATGGAGCAGCTTCCCAAAAACTAAGCGGCGCAGGCATCATTCATCCTTTAGCATATCCATAGCATTATATGAAGGTAAATTATTGCTCGCCGACAGGGCTAAATTGATGTTGCTGCCCCACATACACTGCACTTGAAGAGGGCTTGCGTCATTTTTTGAGAATACTGGAAGTTGTAAGCAGCTGCTGGGTCAAAACCGCAATATTTTCAGGAGATATTAAAATCCTCGTAAGTACTGGATATATTATCTTTTTCTTTGGTCTATTAATTACAGAATAACATTGAGTTAGGATTATTTTCATTCTAAAATAGCAACACTTGTGCTACTCAAATGGGTAATATTGCTCCTGTTCATTGCTCTATTATGTTGAAACTGCACACGCTAGCCTTCATTTACTTTGCCGGGCAGTTCCTCTGCTGCATAGTGCAATAAGTAACCTAGAGGTAACAGGACTTTCTCGCCCTGTGTTACCAGCTTCATCTGTTTTGTTCCCTGCACAAGACGTGTGTTGTTTTCCGGTAAAGAATAGCTCTGGATGCGTGCGTTTGCAAAAGAAATCGAAAATTAATTGTCGCATTTTTCGGTTCTATATAGATGATATCATTGTTGTATATAGAGCGTTGTCTCATTGTACGTGTTCGTTTTAACAGCCGGTGACTCCAAAAGTATTAAAATGTCAATTTAAATCTATATTTTTAGTATGAGTTGAGATTAAAAGTTTAGGCCCTGACTGATGCGCGGAGCCGACAATGTATTTCCTGCTTTTTCATTGAAAGTAAATTTAGCACTTGTGTCTGCTAACAACAGGAACGGTGCCTCTTATTTATAAAATATTCCTTTTCCTATTTTTGAGAGTTGCACGTAAAGCTTGCATCAACTACACTTATTCATGCAGTTTATTGGCATAGAAATGTAAGTTTAATTTTCAGCACTGTACAGCTCTTCATGATGTGGAGAATATAGCTATGAGTGAAATGTTAGAGTCGAATAAAAATTTATGTAAATTTTGAATCCCTCTGTTAATGGTGACCAACGAAAGAAAGGGTAAAGGATTTGGTTTATAGGATTTAACGTTCCAAAGCGCCTCAGGTTATGAGGGACGCTGTAGTGAAGGGCTCCGGGAATTTCGACCACTTGGGGTTTTTTAACGTGCACTGACATCGCACAGCACACGGGCCTCTAGAATTTCGCCTCCATCGAAATTCATCCGCCGCGGCCGGGTCAAACTCGCGTCTTTCGGATAAGCAGTCGAGCGCCATAACCACTCAGCCACTAGGGCGGCTCTAAAGACAAAAGATTAGTGGCAGAAATTCATTATCTTTGGAGGAAGTATATAGAACAGAAAAGTCCCTCTTCCTGTTGGCTGTCCAAGGGTGCCGGTGGTTACCTTGCAGGCGCGCACTGCTCCCTGCTCTGAATGCGAGCGATGCCCTACCAGCGCCGTATAGTTGACGGAATAAACTAATGCTTTTCGTAAACCCACTGATTTTGTGTAGTCGTCCAGCGAAGACCGCCGTGAAAAGAGTATGGTGCGATCACTCAGGTGACTATCGGATCGTTTTCTTTCCATGCCTTTACTTCGATTGCAAACAGTGCATTGGACGGCGCAAAAAAATATAGAGCAGGCAGATCAATATGTGGAGACATGAAAAAGTGTCTCAATAAGGGAAGTGCTCATTAGTTCCTTTGACGGGAGAAATCAAAAACTTCACCATATTCAGTTACTCGTTTTGAACCATTAAGCGATGGGCAGAAATCGCATGGCAGCCATGCAGAGACTCCTAAACACTCTTCCACGCCTGTGACCTACCGCTAATCCGCTTATCCTGCTGTGACTTTGTGTAGTGACTTTAATTTCCTGCAACTGTCTTTTCTCCTTCATCTTTTTCTGCCCTCATCCCTTTACCCCCATGCAGTGTAGCATCATCATTATCATCATCATCAACCGTATTACCCCCACTGCAGGGCAAAGGCCTCTCCCATGTCTTTCCAAAAAACCCTGTCCTTTGCCAGCTGCATCCACCCTTTGTCTGCAAACTTTTTATTCTCATCCGCCCACTTAACCTTCTGCCACCCAAGCTACGCTTACTTTCTCTTGGAATCCACTCTGTTACCCTTAAGGACCAGCGGTTATCTTGCCTTCGCATAACATTCCTGCCCAAGCTCATTTCTATCTCTTGATTTCGACAAGGATGTCTTTAACACGTGTTTGTTCTTCACCCACTCTGCCCGCTTCCGGTCTCTCAACGTTACACCTATCATTTTTCTCTCCATGGCTGGCTGCGTTGTCCTTAACTTAAGCTGAACTCTTTTCGTTAGCCTCCACGTTTCTGCCCTGTAGGTGAGTACCGGTAAGATAAAGCGGAGAGAACAAACAAAAGGCTGTGAAGGCACAGGCTGTCTGGTGACTAAGACCTGGTGCCCTGAGAGTGGTGCAGCGCACTGCATTCGCTGCAGATATGCGGAGTGGGTGAATGTCTGGGCACAGATATTGTCGGTCTTCAAACATATGGAACCAGTTGTTGAGCTTTCATTCCTTTGGTCGCAGGGCATTGCAACACTGGTAGCGGTAAAATATTCCGGCGCAGAATACGCTATTATGATCATGCTCGAATGACCAACGTGATGCAACTTGCACCCATGACAGCGCCGTGTGTGCATGTCACACGGGCACATCAATTGTGGTGACGATAAATGACGCAGCAAAGCAAAATTTCTGAGATACGTGGGGAGATACGTGAGGATCCGTGGGGACGTGGATACGTGAGATACGTGGGGATAATGTACTGAAAGAGTATGGTACTTCCGACTGAGCAATTTGGTGGGTTTATTTAATAACGGCGGCACTGGGACCATATAGTTTGTTTCCATCACCATGGTGGCTTCTTTCCCAATCTCTGCTTACTTTCCTTTCAACTGGCGTCAGAGCACAAATAAAATGAATGCGGTATTATTTCTTACCAACTTCGTCACCTCCTAGCACTGGAAAAGTAAAGTGAAAACATTGCTAGTCACGGTCAATTGCCGTTTAACTTGCAAACTTGTCCTCCATTAACTATGGGGTAAACCTCCAGAGGAGTTTAACTGAGAAGAACTTATTTTTAGGCGGAAATGTGTGAAAAAGTGGTTACTTGATAGCCGCCGAAAATTGAAGTTGGTTGACAGGATCCCAGCATCCGGGATAAACCCTTAAGTTGCTTTCAATAGGGAATCATTGACACTTTCGGTTGTAGCGGTGTTCGGATTCTGGCCAAGAAACCCTATTCCTATGGCTAGGACCCAATAAGTTGGGCCGCTCTATCATTCCTATCCGACCATAGATCATGGATGCCTTTTCGATTATAGCGTTGATAAATGAATTTCAGCAGCTGGAAGTTTTTTGAAATTCATGAGAGAGAGAGACAGCGAAACAAAAGAACGGAAAAGCAGGGAGGCTAACTACGCGATTCCTAGGAGGCTACCGTACACGTTGAGAGGGGAACCAAGCGGGAAAAAAGGAAAGAGCGGCAACTAAATGAAATGTTCACTCACTTGCGATTAGGCATTTTTTTTCTACCTTTCTACTCGAACAGTCAGGATTCCTGACCTGCTGCTTCACATGTGGTTTTACTCTTTACTTACGACGGCAAGATGGTTTCGTGCAGGTGTGAAAAAACCAAAAATATCAGCAGGCCAGGAGCCTACGCCACGCTAGTAATTTATATCTTCCTTCACCACTGCAAGAACAAAACAGCAACTGCTGAGAAACTAAGCAAAGCCCTCCTCATTCACTATTTAGCATCTACATAGCATTATTTGAAGGTAAATTATTGCTCACCGGGAAGGCTAAATTGATGGGAAGAAATATCTCTGTATTGTCCGACAAGTAGTACGCCTGAACAGATCCTGAGACATTTTTTGATAATCCTCGAAGGTGTAAGCAGCAGCTGAGTACACCTACATTATTTCCGGGAGACATTAAAATATTCGTAAGTGCTGACTATATTATCTTTTCTCTTTGGTTTTTGAATTTCAGATGTACGCTTATTTATTCTTATTCTCAAAGTAGCGTCACCTGTAGCAACGAAATGCGTAATGCCGCTCCTGGTCATTACTGCATTCCGTTTCAAGAGCTGTACACGCGAATAGGACTTGCTGGCTGTGGCTCTGCCGCCTGTCGTAAAAAGAAACGTACCTGTAAGGGTTGCCTATCGCACTCTGTTACCGGCTTCACCTGCTTTTTGGCCAGGATGAAAATAAGTATTGATTGCCGTATATTATTAGCCTGTGTGCAGACATTTGTAAAAGGAGGCGAAAGCCTATCGCCGGCGTTTTAGGTTCAGTAATACATTACAATTGGCATCGTAATATCATGAGCGTTGCCGTGCTTTAGGTGTTCGTTTTAGCTGCCTGAGAATAAATAACGTATGTTAAGGTCAATTTTAATATAGTATTGCTGTTGTATTAGTTGAGATGACAAGATTTGTTATGACTGATGCACGGAGGTGACGCAGTCTTTTCTGATTTGTCATTAACATTAAATTTAGCTATTGCGTCTGGTAGAAACACGTAAGCTATGTGTTGCTTATGAATTATTCCATTTAATTATGGGGACAGTTGTTCCTAAAGCGTTGCATCAACTCTTCTCATTCATGCCGGTTGTTGAGATAGAAATTTTTTTCAATTGTACGTGCTCTAGAGCACTTCACACAGTGGGGAATGTGTTATGCGTCCAATGTTAGCGTCGATAAATTTTTATGTATATTGTGGATCAGTCGTTTATTACGGGATTTCAAAACGGGAATAAAAAAAGAAAACAGTGGCAGTAGTTCATCACCCTCGGTAAAAGTCCGCGGCTCCGTATAGTGCCGCTGCCTGTGTCTGCCCATGTGTGCTGGTGGTCGCCTTATGGATGGGTACCGCACGCTGCAGAAGGACGGTAGATTGGGCGAGTTAGTGTTGCATGGTGACAAGAAAATTCAAAAATCGCTAGACAACAGGATCAGAAAGACGAGGCGATTCCTCCGCTTTCTATTCCTGTTGTCTAGCTGTGTTTGAATTTTCTTGTCACCACTCGCTGCTCTGAATGCGGACAGTGCCCTTCAGGCGCCGTATAATTTAAGAAATGAACTACCGCTCCTCGTACACACACCGATTTCTGTACATCCGTAAAGGGAGCTGCATGCATCAGTTCCCTTTACTGTAGAAATAGAAAAGCTTCCTCTCATTTTCAATTACCTGTTCTAGATCATTTGCCAGTGTGGGAGAAATCGCCTGGTTGCTGGGCGGAGCCTGGCTAGCTGTCTTCTAATCCTTGGAACTTCATCTAATCCTAATCAGTCAGGAAACAACATACTCGAGCACTTTCCCGAATTTTAAATGGTAACATGACTAATACAGTGACTGACAGCGCCAAATGCCTCAATCACGGGAGGCGAAAAGATGATCTATTATACAGTATACCTACTCCGTGACCATTTATTTTTTTATTTATTTATTTATTATACCCTCAGGGCCACTACGGCATTATTGAGGGGAGTGGTTACAAGAAGTGAAATAAATTTAATAAACTCGAGTTAATGAAACAGGCAAGGTATAAACATGACTTCTACATATACATTGTTAGCTGGGGCTTTGAGGAGAAAATAAAGATAAAATAAAAAATGTATCCTAGTTATACAATGTTAGCGAGAACGTTCTTGAATAATTGATTATCGGTGATGGTGGCCGTCGAAGAAGAAAGGTGATTCCACTCATTCGATGTGCGTGGTACGAATGACTGAAAAAAGTTTTTGTTCTGCAGAAAGCGATGCCAACCTTATGAATGTGGTCAAGTCTCGGCGATACGTACTCAGGTGGTGAGATAACTTCGGTACGAAACTGCGGGTGATAGAATAATTTGTGAAAAAGGCACAGACGAAACATTTTGTGACGTGATGACAGGGATGATAAGTTAAGGCTAGATTTCATGGCACTGATACTTGCTGTTCTGGTATAGTTAGAATGAAGCGAATAGAATTATTTTGAACCATTTCTAATGCCTGTGTTAGGTTTGATTGGCCTGGATCCCAAATTGACGCGGCGTACTCAACCTTGGGCCGTATTAGAGTTTTATAAAGGAGTAATTTTAAAGAGGAAGGTGCTTGTGAAAAGTTGCGTCGTAACTATCCAAGCATTCGGTGAGCGCTGGATGTTATATACGCGATGTAAACGTTCTATGTTAGGTCTGAGGTGATGTGAAGGCCGAGATACTTGTAGGTAGTTACCGGCAGACGAGCTTTGCACTACGTCCACGTCGGCGAATGGGAAAACAGACCCACACATGGTCTCCTGAAGTGTACCGAGTATCACGGCGTCGGAGGTTATAGCATTGGTCATCTCCCCATTGTTGGTCGAGAATCCGCGCTCTGGCCAGCTGACGAGCCTCTTCAGAGAGGTGCAGGAAGGTGTGAAGATCCGCATTCGGGTCGATGTCGTCCACATGCGGTAACATGGCGTCCAGTAACGCGTCCACGTCGCGGCCGTAAACGAGACGGAACGGTGGCATGTTTTTCGTTTCCTGTACGGCTGTATTGTATGCGAAGTGGACGTATGGGAGCCCTTCGTTCCAAGTTCTGTGCTGAACGTCGACATACACTGACAGCATGTCACCTAGCGTTTTGTTTAATCGTTCTGTTAAACCGTTCGTTTGAGGGTGGTAGGATGTCGTCTTTCGGTGGTTTCTATGACTGTCACGTAAAATCTGCTGTAGGAGGTCAGCCATGAATGCTCTACCCCTGTCGGTGATTAGGATCTCCGGTGCAGCGTGACGCAAAACGATCTGATGGATGAAAAATTTGCCCCGTCGATGGCTTTGGCGCTTGGCATAGGTGATGTTTCCGCGTATCGTGTCAGGTAGCCAGTTGCCACAATGACCCACTTGTTCGCCTAATAAGAAAGAAAGAAGTGGGCCCAGCATGTCCATCCCGATCTGCTGGAAAGGCCGCGATGGTGGTGCTATAGGCTTCAAGAATCCAGCTGGTTTTGTTGAGGGCACTTTGCTACGCTGACAGCCTCGGCAAGTTCTGACGTAGTGTGCAACGTCTGACTGAAGGCGGGGTCAGTAATACTCATCTTTGATCCTTGCAAGCGTGCGGGCAAAACCCCAATGTTCAGAAGTAGGTCCATCGTGTGAAGCTTGAAGTATTTCGTAACGTAGGCTAGTCGGTATGGCTATAAGGTATTGCTGATTGTTTGCGGCGAAATTTTGCAGCGATAGCTGCATTACGGTAGCATTTCGAGCCTTCAGCGTGGCGGCCGCTCTGTGGCTGCGGGCCACCTTGTGGCTGCGCCGCCACGCTGCCACGTGGTTGACACGTGGTTCGGAGCAGCTGCCGGCGGCGCGGCTCCGTGTCTGATAACGTGGTACGTCACGTGGTTGGTCACGTGACCAAGTTCCCCTAAGCCGGCTGTAGCTATCGTGTCACGCAAGGCTTGACCAAAGCTAAACCACCGCCAATTTTTCTTCACGAGCACACCATGGCGAACGCAGAGTGACGCTATCGAGCGCTGGAAGCCTTCGGGAAAGTCGGGCGGGTACCGTTTAGAAACTCTATGAGGTGCCGAAGTTCCGGGTCGGCGTATTGTTTTTCAGCGAGGCTCGTTGCACTGATTACATTTAAGTTGATGTCGTCGTCGTAGTTACCGTCCTCCGTTGGTGCATCGACCGGGACGAGCGAGTGGCAATCGGCGTCCGAGTGCTTCCGGCTCAACTTGTACGCCACTGTCATGTAGTGTCCTTGGAGGCGCTGACTCCATCTGACAAGGCGGGCTGACGAGTCAGTCAGGGTCGCGAGCCAACACAAGGCATGATGGACCGTAACTACAGTAAAACGTTTTCTATAAAGACAGGGTCAAAATTTCGACGCCCCCCACGCTATCGCTAGACACTCTTTCTCATTTGCCAAGTAGCTAGCTTCAGCGTGAGCCAAAGAGCGGCTGGCGTAAGCGTCGACTCGTTGTCGACTGTTGTGAATTTGAACCAGAACGGCACCCAAGCCTACGTTGCTTGTGTCAGCATGAAGCTCCGTATCTGTGTTTTCGTCGAAGTGAGCCAGAACTGGAGGTGCTTGCATGAGGGTTGAAGAGTTTCTAATGCTTGAGCTTGAGGGGCGTCCCACATGAAGGACGTGTCTGTCCTCATCAAACGGGTCAGAGACTCGATGATTCGAGCGAAATCTTTCAAAAGTGACGGTAGTTGGTACAAAATCCTACAAGGTGGCCGACTGTCTTCTGGTCTTGCGGTGGAGGGAAATTGGCAATATCTTTAGTTTGGCCTGCGTCCGGCCGAACTCCCTCGTAACTAACGGTGTGAACCGTAGCTCAGTACAAGCAAAGTGGCATTTCTTCATTTTTAACGGGAGCCCAGGAGACTTTATGGCTTACAGCACAACTTTGAGGCGTCGAAGGTGCTCCCCGAACGTCGGGGCGATGACCACCACATGATAGACAAGGCGTGTCTGCCACTTCAGGTCTGCCAGAACGGTGTCCATCAGCCGTTGGAAGACTGCTGGTGCAGAGCACAAACCAAATGGCATTGCCTTAAACTCATACAGCCCGTCCGGGGTAATAAATGCGCTTTTTTCTCGGTCCCGTTCATATACTTCGATTTGCCAATATCCTGATTTGAAGTCCATGGATGAAAAATATTTTGCGCAGCACAGCCGATCGAGGGCATCGTCGATTCGGAGAAAAGGATGAACATCTTTTTCAATTATTTTGTTTAGGCAACGGTAATCAACACAAAAGCGCAGTGTACCATCTTTTTTCTTCACGAACACGACTGGTGCCGCCCAGGGACTAAGGGAGGGTTGTATTACGTCGTGGCGAAGAAGGTCTTTTCAGTGGAAGACACAGTTTTCAGTGGAAGTCACACGGTAAGGTGACTGCCTGAGAAGGTGCACGGCGTCATTCGTAATAATCGATGCTTGGCCAAGTGTGTTCTTCCGACGCGGGAAAATGTCGAGAAGGTATCGCCGTAGCGCTGGAGGAGATTTTCTACTTGCTCTCACTGCTGTGGTGAAAGCGCGGGGTTAATGTCGTACCGGATGTCGGGAACACCGGTGTGAACTGATGACGACACCATGGCAAGGCTGGGTGCTCGTGGAATGTCGGCGATACCATTAATGTGGGCCACAGTGGTCCCAAGGCTGAGATGTTGGTGCTCACCTCCAAAATTCGTAAGCAGTATTTCAGTTTCTTCGTTTTTGAGGCGAACGACCCTTCTGGGGACAGCAAAGCAGTGGTCGAAAGCATATTGTATTTTATTTAGACGACTACATCAAACTTCTGCGGCGTCTTCGCGCCGACGGGTACCACAACGCTCGAACGGGGCGAAATAGTGGCGTCATCAAGGATGTAAAGAGTCGCGGGACGTACGGAATCACTGCGGATTGAGTTGTCTGTGGAGAAGGTCACTGACTTCGAATTAAGGTCAATGATCGCGCTATTTTCTGTTGAGTACGACAGAAACGAGGACACTGGTCGAGTACGAGGAAGGTGGCCAGGTACGTTTCATCTTTGATGGTCACTCGTGACGTGCAATTGCCAGCTGGGGTGATCAAACCCCGGCAGTGCGAAGCTGTGGGCCCGTACAATGTGTGGTCGCCTGTTTGAGAGTCGCGGCAAAAGGTCCACTGATTACCGAGTAGTCGGCGCCGGTGTCCACAAGTGTGGTGACGTCGGCATTGTCGATTTAAATATTTAGATGAGCAGTTGTAGCCGTCGGTATATAGGAACGTCGCGGAATCCGCTCACGGCTGCGTTTCGCGCCAGACGGTTTCGTTGAGCTGGAGAATTGATGCGGCGAGGCGTATTATCAAGCTGGTGATCGTCGGTGCGTCGCAGAATTGGTCGGTCATGCCTGTGCAGCGGTAGAGGATCTTGGAGGTGCCGCCGGTGAGCGACCTTCCCCCCAAAGGTTGCCGCTTCTAGTTTTCCCGACGGGAACTCGGAGACCTTCCGCGCGAAATGTCTGCGGAAGAAGTTTGCGGAGAACTTCGTTACGCTGCTCGCGGTGACGTAGGCCGGTGAAGAATACGCCAGTATGGTCATTTAAGAATGACCAACGTGACGCAACTTGCTTCCATGGAAGCGTGCTGTGCACATTGCACAGGGCACAGATTGTAACGCCATTAATAGCCACAGCATAGCAAAACCTGTGACCAACGTTGAGGTTTTTCTGTTCTTATGCTGTCTAAGCAGAAAAGTAATGCGAGTGTGTAATGAGTTGGGAGAGTGCGGTGCGCGTGACTGAGCTGCACGTTGGGTGAATAGCGGCGCCATGGCACCATACAGTTTGTTTCCCACACTGGAAGCTTCTTCC